>JAXIVJ010014227.1:0-34997 GCA_036785665.1 Chirona hameri | reverse complement strand
ACCGGACCAGGACCGGACCAGGACCGGACCAGGCCCGGACCAGGACCAGGACCAGGACCGGACCAGGACCGGACCCGGACCGGACCAGGACCGAACCAGGACCGGACCCGGACCGGACCTGGACCGGACAGAGACCGGGACCAGGACCGGGCCGGACCAGAGCGTGATCGCGCGGCAGCCCGTCTCGGGCGCGCAGGCACGGCACATTTTCCACATACTATCCGCCAGGGTCGGCCGGCTATTGTCACGAACGACGCCTTCACTAATTACGACAGACAGTATAACCGGCCGCCGGTGACCGCGGAGTGCGGCGTCCTGGCAGCCGGGCGGCGCGGCGAGCAAATAGGATAGAGGAGGCACGCAGTCGCCACAGGGCGCAGGATGGACACCGATACACATCCATCCTTTCATCGACATCGGACCTGCGGACGCCTTCCAGCCAGCCTTCGACAGCCCTCCACCGCTTCCGGGTGCGGAACCCTGACCACGTGCGTGTGGCAGGGTTGTAGACCCTTAGATAGGTAGACTTTAGATATTTTTAAGTAGGTAGATTCATTAGATACAATTTTTGTCAATAGGCCTCCTCCACGGTTTAGGTCCCCTCCAGTCTTGAGAAGTTAATTTGCAGTTGCCAACACGTTCTGTCGTGTGTGGCAATTAACGTAAACAGTTAAACAGCTAACGTACCCATCCTTCCCCTCCTGAGCCACGACGATGGCTACCCCCCCGGAACCCCGCCCCCCCGACCCGCCCGACCCCCCTCCGGGTTCCCCCGGCGCGCGACCGCCCTCCCCCCTGGACGGTCCCCCTCCCAGCCCCCCTCAGGGGCCCCGCCCGCCCCGCCCCCCCCCCCCCCCGACCCGCCCGACCCCCCTCCGGGGTTCCCCGGCGCGCGACCGCGCGCCCCCCTGGACGGTCCCCCTCCCAGCCCCCCTCAGGGGCCCCGCCCGCCCCCTCCCAGCCCCCCTCAGGGGCCCCGCCCGCCCCGTCCAGGGGCCTGGCAGGCGCCGGACTACCATCCCCCCGACCCCGACCCCCTTCAGGGGTCTCCCCCCCTGGTCACCTTCAGGAGCCAGGCCGTCCCGGTGCCCGGCTCCCGCCGAACACCTCTCCCCCGGACGGACCGGCACTCCTGCTGGTCCAGCGCAAGGACGGCGGGTCGATGAGACACGCCAACCCCTTCGCAGTGCGCCGCTGCCTGGTGGCAATCTGCGGAGAAGTCCACAGCGCCCGCACCA
Organism: Chirona hameri; assembly: GCA_036785665.1. Taxonomy (NCBI): domain Eukaryota; kingdom Metazoa; phylum Arthropoda; class Thecostraca; order Balanomorpha; family Balanidae; genus Chirona; species Chirona hameri. The sequence continues at coordinate 33,759 of JAXIVJ010014227.1, read as the reverse complement.
TCCGCTCAGGGGCTCTGCTGATTAAGACCAGATCTGGTCAGCAGACTGACGCCATCATGGCCCTGAAGTCCTTCATGGACAGGCCATGCGAGGTGTCTGCACCCGACCGCATGAACTCTTGCCAAGGGTTCATCTACTCCCCGGACGTCAGCACGCTGACAGAGACCGTGCTCCTCCTCGAGCTCGTGTCTCAGGGAGTGACCGAGGTGGTCAGGATGGGGTCGAAGAGGCCCGGTCCGAACCCCATGGTGCGGCTCCGGTTTAGGGGACTGGTCCTCCCCGACCGGATTTATTGCGGGTACATTACTGTACCCGTAACGGCGTGGACCCCGGGTCCCCAGCAGTGCCGTGCCTGCTGGAGATTCGGACACCACCAGCGCTCCTGTCACGCCAGCCACTCCACCTGTGGCAAGTGCGCCCAGTCGCACGACACAGATGACTGTGTCGGTGGTGACACCGCAGCCCTGCTGTGCGTGTCCTGCGGTGGTCCCCACCCAGCGTGGTTCCGGGACTGCCCTGCCCGAGCGGCCTGGGTCGAGGAGACCCGAGCCCGCCGGGAGGGCCCCGCCGCCCCCCTCCCATCCCAGCGCTAGCCCCAGCGCCTGGCCGCCACTCCCCCCCACCCCACCGAACCCCACCCGCGCCCTCCCCCCGTCGGGCCCCACGTGGGTCCCCCCCCCCCCCTGGTGCCGCTGGCAGCTCCGCCGGAGCGGCCCAGCGTGACGTCACCAACGGCAGACCCGAGCGGGCCCTGCCCTTCGCCAGCCGAGTCCCTCCAGGACTCCGGCCGTGCCCAAGCGGCACAAACTCCCACCCCCGCCGAACATCAGGCGGAGTCCGGTCTCTGTCTCCCTCCCGCCCTGGCCAGCTCCCTGAACGGACCCGACCACCCCGCCGGAGACGGACACGAGCGACCGCAAGGCGCGGTCAGAATAGCAACTCCCGATGAACCAAAATCAAACTGAATTCGTCCTCCAATGGAATGTTAGATCTTTAATATCACATTGGGGACAATTCAAACATTATGTCTTAAATAATAATCCGTTAGTAGCCGCTGTTCAGGAAACCCATTTCATTGACGCCGACTTTAATAATTATACTCTTAAAATCTCCGGCTATAGTCTCTACACAAATAACGTAAATGCATCACCGCGCCGAGGCGGCTCGGCTTTGCTTATTTCAAACCAACTTTTGCATCACCAAATCGACCTTCAAACAACCTTAGACACAGTCGGCGTCAATATTAAAATCGCTCAGCTAGAACTAACTCTTATCTCAATTTATTTCCGTCCTACCGAGGACATAGACATTGATTCTCTTTCCCAGCTTATTACAAATATTAACACCCCATGTCTGATTATGGGCGATTTCAACGCGCATAGTCGGGCGTGGGGCTGCCTTCGGAACTCTCTCCGAGGCCAAATTATGCTGGACCTACTGGACCGGCATAATTTGGTCTTCCTTAACGACCAATCACCCACACACGTACACCACTCAGGAGGCGAGGTGACTTACAGCGCCATCGATCTCGCCTTCGCCACACCACGCATCGCGACTCTTTTTACATTTAACGCACAATCTGACCCTCTTTTTAGCGATCATTTCCCAATTCACTTAGAACTCCAAGTCCCTTCAGGACAGACAAATTTGTACTCTCTGCCTAGATGGAACCTTCGCAAAGCCGACTGGTCCTCCTTTCAAAAACACATTGACACTAGTCACCCCGCAGACTCCCAGACCGACATTAACACATTTTTAAACACTATTCTCGCATCAGCACACCAGCACATTCCACACACACGCACACACACACAACACCACCCGAGGCAGCGTACTGCCCCGTGGTGGAACACAGAATGCCAAAGAGCTGTTGCCCTCCGGAAAAGAGCATTTCGAAAATTTCAATCTTGTATAACTGCAGAAAACGAACACGAAGTACGGAAAACCCGCTCTTTGGCTAAAACAATCATTGACAAAGCAAAAAAAGAATCCTGGCAGGAATTCTCATCTACCTTTAATCGATTTACCTCCCTCTCAAAAATTTGGACATTAATTAAATCGTTTTCAAATAAAAGACCACCGTCATACAAAATCCCACACTTACAAATACACAACACATCTTACACGCTTCCCCTAGAGGTGGCGACACAATTTGCACAACACTACGCTAACATATCATCAACACAACAATGTACACCAACTTTTACTAACCAACTTAACGATCAATTTCAATCTATTAGCTTTGACTCTAATAACGTAGAAATCTACAACTCTCTTTTTACCAACTCCGAGTTAACGTATGCTATCGGTAAATGTGGTAAAACTTCTGTAGGGCCAGATCAAATTGATTACTCTTTCTTTAAAAACTTGACAGACTGGTCTCACCAACTTACTAACAGCCTTCAACACCATGTGGTTTGATGGCACTTTCCCTGAATCTTGGCATAATAGTACGCTAATTCCTATAATTAAACCTCGCAAACCCAAATCTTCTCCCGCTAGCTATCGCCCTATTTCTCTAACTAGTTGTGCATGTAAACTATTCGAAAGCATGGTTAATGGACGCATCAGGACATACATTGAATCAAATAATTTACTTTCCCCACACCAAAGTGGTTTTCGACCTGGTCGCTCCACTGCGGACAATTTAGTTGGTCTTATCGACTCTGTCCAGCGCGGCTTTCGAGGGAGAGAGGTCACAGTTGCCCTCTTTCTTGATTTGAGAGCTGCGTTTGACAGAGTCAATAAGACTGCACTTCTAGTAAAGGTCCATAAGGCCGGAATTCGAGGTCGACTCGCTAAATTTATCCAAAACTTTTTAGAAAATAGAACTTTTAATGTAAGGTGCGGCAACACATATTCTCCAAATCAAAATCAGGACCACGGTGTCCCACAGGGATCGGTCCTCTCCCCGACCCTATTTTTAATTATGATTAACGACATTTTCAGTAATATTAACAAGATCGACAAAGGTCTTAAATTCTCAATGTACGCTGATGACCTGGCGGTGTGGTTCTCGCACCCGAGTGTCGATCAAGCCAGCAAAATGTTACAACTAGTACTCATTGATATAAAGGTATGGTGCGACCAATGGGGTCTGGAAATTTCTCCAAGTAAATCTGCATCTCTAATTTTTTTCAAAGAAACCTGCATATGTGGAACCCTACATTCCATTAAAATATAACAATCAAATTATCCCTTTCGTCAAATCATTCAAGTATCTGGGAATAACGCTAGACACACGTCTCTCGTTCATCCCACACTTCAATGATTTAGTGCAGAGATGTACGCGACGAATTAATATTATGAAGTCATTGGCTGGTCGAGAGTGGGGCGCAGATCGCGCCACTCTTCTCCAACTATATACTTCCCTGATACGCCCAGTACTGGACTATAACGCATTCTTATTTGATGACATATGTTCCAAACAAATTAAAAATTGCAAACTGTCCAAAACGCTGCCTTGCGGATCGTGACTGGAGCCTGCCGCACCACCAACACCACAAACTTACACATCGACACAAACATTCCCACACTCTGCCGCCGACGCAAATACACACTACTTAGATTCTACACCAGAGCAAGTTCACACCCCACACGCCCAACATTCCACATCTTAAACCACCCCGCACCCACAAGACGACAAACACTACTACAAAAACGACACCCACTCATCAGTCACAGAATCAGACAAACACTCGCACTATTCAACATTCCACACATCAACACAATGCCAACGCCACCACTCACACCTCACTGGCTCGACACAACCCCAGACACACACCGCCTCTTCACACACAACAAAAACACAGTCACGGCGGCAGAGACACACACACTCTTCAACGAACACAAAGCACAACACAACACATACACATACATATACACAGACGGCTCTCGAAGCGACGGCCGAACTGGTAGTGCATACTTCACAAACACAGCTAGAAACAACTTTAGACTTCCGGACATAAATAGCGTATACACAGCGGAATTGTCATCCATTTTATTAGCATTAATATATGTCAGAAAAGAAAAACCTAAGGAAGTAGTCATTTGCACAGACTCGTCCGCCTCGCTCACGGCCATTTCCTCGATTAGTGACTGTAGAAGCCCGATAGTATTTAAAATCAGACAACTAATCAAGTATTTAAACAGTAAAAACAATAGTATTAAATTCCTCTGGATCCCAGGACACGCCGGTATCCCGGGAAACGAGGAAGCCGACAGACTTGCGAAATTGAGCCTAGAATTACCTTCAGTAAACCAACTTCCAAGCCCAGTATCAGACGTGTTAAATTATATTAATTCTCAACTTAGCGTACTGCGCCAGAGCGAGTGGGACGCCGCTCCGCATTTTCATCTTTATCCAATCAAGCCAAAAGTCCAACATTTTATATCTAGTCATCAGAATTGTAGAGAGAAGGAGGTAATTTTGGCGCGCCTCCGTCTCGGTCATACAAAAATTACTCATTATTATATTATGGAGAATCTCCCGCCACCAAATTGCCAACATTGCCCAGGTTATCCGCGCTACACAATCAAGCACTTACTTCTTACTTGCCCAGTACACAACGATAAACGACAGAACATTATTAATTACACACAACAAAATGGCATCACATTAAATCTTCAAACACTGTTAGGTGATAGTTATCCTGAATTGATAGGTCTCCTCTTAGATTATCTCTACCAAACACGTTTAGCTAACCAAATATAACAGGGGTTTTTGGCCTTGCGCATTTTTGGCCCACCGCGCAGGTTTTTTCCCCTTTGCCTTAGACGCTGGTTTTATTATTCAGGACTTTTCGCCCAGCTAAATACACCCCACAACCAGGTCTCGCCGAGGCGCCGGAGCCAGGGAGACTGGCAACAGTCTCCCGTTGTGGCAATGACGGCACCCCCACGGCTCCATCAACACTGACATTGTACAGGTGTATTGTAATAAAAATATGTATGCATGTGTGTCTCGTGTTTGGCTTATTTTTGACCTTGAACGAAATACTTAACGTAATGATAGATATTATATTTGACCTTGAACGAAATACTTAACGTAATGTTAGATATTATATTTGCTTGAACAGTAAATTTTCCGGGTCTACATAAACCGGTTAACGTAATTAATTAACGTAAAATAGCTACCCTATTCCCTTTCTTGATCGGGTTCCCATAAACCGACTAACGTAACTCTTTGCCTGGCAAATTGCCAGAAGTACTTTCCCCAAACCCGGGATATGGCTATAGGCCGGTCCGGGTAAAAAAAAAAAAAAAAAACGATACACATCCCACACGCGCACATACGCAAACACGCCCACACGCACGCCCACATGTACGCAAGCACGCGCGTACGTAGACAAGCACGCACACAAACACACAGGCAAGCACGCGTGTAAACACCCGCACCGCACCGCACCGCACCGCACCGCACCGCACCGCACCGCACCGCACCGCACCGCACCGCACCGCACCGCACCGCACCGCACCGCACCGCACCGCACCGCACCGCACCGCACCGCACCGCACCGCACCGCACCGCACCGCACCGCACCGCACCGCACCGCACCGCACCGCACCGCACCGCACCGCACCGCACCGCACCGCACCGCACCGCACCGCACCGCACCGCACCGCACCGCACCGCACCGCACCGCACCGCACCGCACCGCACCGCACCGCACCGCACCGCACCGCACCGCACCGCACCGCACCGCACCGCACCGCACCGCACCGCACCGCACCGCACCGCACCGCACCGCACCGCACCGCACCGCACCGCACCGCACCGCACCGCACCGCACCGCACCGCACCGCGCACGCACGCACGCACGCACACACACACACACACACACACACACACACACACACACACACACACACACACACACACACACACACACACACACACACACACACACACACACACACACACACACACATGTGCGCAGCATGATAGTTCAGTCCTGCCACCTGTTGGAATGTCCAGTACTGAATAACTTGGCAGTGTGAGCGAGCAACCGTGAATTTATCGACAGCGAAGCGAAGGAACTGAATTACCCATTGTAAGGGAACGAAAAAAAAAGTGCATTCATAAATGCTGGTTGCCCAGTCGAATATACATGTAGCTATCGTGTCCTATTGTGTCGTAGCGGAGTGATTTGGACTTCGGGGTGACTTAACTGCGAGGTTATATAGCGTGTCGTGAAGACTAGCGTGCTTCTAGCGCAACCGTCTCTTCTAAAAACTGATTCAGAAAGCGCAAAATAGCTACGTTACTTTTTCGTGTAAGAATATAAGGGCCATAAGCAGAACAGTAATACTTATGTTCGTTTTTGTTTCTACATATTTGAGAACGATAACAATAACAGGAATAACTATGTTCCTTTTCGTCTAGAGATATAATGACCACACAAAGCAGCAGTAACACCGCATTACGGTCAACACAGATTGGCGAGAGCATAAGATGACGAGATAGCTGCCTTGGCAAACAGTCGATATTGTGCACATCGTGTGCTGCACCACTTCTTATAAGTTATGCTGGAATCACCTCGGATGTGGTTATTAGTTGTCTGAAACCAGGGGCAATCCAGGGGAGGGGGGGGCAAGGGGCCAGGTCCTGAAACCGTGATTTGGCCCCAAAACAAACGGCCAGACGTGTAGTGGCGGACGGCTCGGCTCTCGTCCAATGGGCAAAACGGCCAGACGTGAAGTGGCGGACGGCCCGGCTCTCGTCCAATGGGCAAAACGGCCAGACGTGTAGTGGCGGACGTCCCGGCTCTCGTCCAATGGGCATCGCTCAGCGCTATGCTGTTGTCATGTCCTAACAAATTGGCCGGGTGCAGCGCCACATTTCAATAAAACGTATGGCCCTGGCAACACAACGACACATTTCAATCAAACGTCCGGCCCTGGCAACACAACGACACATTTCAATCAAACGTACGGCCCTGGCAACACAACGACACATTTCAATCAAACGTCCGGCCTTGGCAACACAACGACACATTTCAATCAAACGTACGGTCCTGGCAACACATCCACTGTGTTCCTGTTCCGTTCATTAGACACGCGGTAATTTCCCCACTTTCGGCAATTTTCGCCAGTTTCGGCAATTTTCGCCAGTTTCGGTAATTTTCGGCAGTTTCGGCAATTTTCGCCCGTTTCGGCGTGGTTGAGTAAAAGTTCGGTGAGTTGGTACTGCGGATGCCCTGAGCTCGACGGTCGGTTCGACCGGCTGGACCGACAGGAGTTCCCTGTCCGGACTGAGCTATCCGCCCCCACACAGGTCGTATCAGCCCGGTGTTACATACAGACGGACTATACCCGGCGTCGCTCGACGGATTTGTAAACGGACGCCATATTTGCGGTAGCGTTTGCTCGTATTTGCACAGCAGACGCCGCCTTGCGCAACGCGGACGCTAGTTAGCCCACGGACACTGTTGGCGTTTGGGATTTAGTAAGATACTCATCAGAAACAGACCGGGAAGGGGGAGCTCTGGGGACTTAATCTCTTCACTAACCACCTGGTCGGAGGTAACAGAGGAACAGGGCACTGCTTTTAATGGCGTAAAGGTTCTTTACCGGTGATTACTCTGAGCTCAGCAAAGTAATTGGTTAACTGGTGCATGCGTAATATATATCTACCTCAGTCCTAATACCCTGTGCAAGATGAACACATCCTTTTAACGCCCATCTCCAGCAAGTACTTGGATACAAGTTTAAAGCTCCACAATCCACATATTCGTAACCTTCGTGCTGCAAGTACTATCTATTGTCACTTGAATAAAAAACACCATATCTACTTTATTCAACCAACATAGTTACATCCTAAAACAGTTCCACCATTCTTTCCTTCCACACCCATGTCCACACCTGTTTGCCGTTTACTGTACAATGGTGATCTCCCCGGAGTTGGGAGCAGTGAGCCGCCTAATAAACAGCGGTGAATGTCGTCACAGGCGGCGGAGGCGGGCGACGCGCTCCGTCCGCCCCGCGGCACCGGCCGTCGCTCCCCCGGCCACAGATAACTTCAGCTCCAGTTGCCACAAACACGGCGCCATGTCAGCCGCTTTTGTCACACCGGCATTCTGCCAGCAGCCGGTTTCTTTCGCGACCAAAATTAAACGCGACTGGCGACTGCCAGCCAAACGAGAGCTGTTTATTCGGAGGCCGACGCAGCTTCCCGTCGCTGCCACAGATGTCGCGCCGGTCGCTGCGAGCCACAGACGGACGGAGATGGAGCCACCGCAGTCCTCTGCCGGCGCCTCTGCCGCCCGGCCCGTCCCGTCCGCTCGGAGCAACAGCGAGACAAACACAAACAGCGATACACAGGAGTCCAGTGAATGGGACTCAGCCGCGCGACAAATAAGCAGCGCGCACTCTGCGCTGCCCGTGTGTCATCCGATCATCACTCGCTGCCCGTGTCATCACTCTGCGCTGCCCGTGTCATCCGATGCGCAGTATCCAGGGGGTTCGGCGCCGAAACTCCCAAGGTTATACGACACGCAGCATCCAATGGACGTTGACCTGCGGCATGACAGGGATGAAGGCACCGAGCCGGTCAGCGGCTGGCCTACCACCGAGAGGATGAGGACTAGACATGAAGGCACCGAGCCGGTCAGCGGCTGGCCTACCACCGAGAGGATGAGGACTAGACATGAAGGCACCGAGCCGGTCAGCGGCTGGCCTACCACCGAGAGGATGAGGACTAGACATGAAGGCACCGAGCCGGTCAGCGGCTGGCCTACCACCGAGAGGAGGAGGACTAGACATGAAGGCACCGAGCCGGTCAGCGGCTGGCCTACCACCGAGAGGATGAGGACTAGACATGAAGGCACCGAGCCGGTCAACGGCTGGCCTACCACCGAGAGGATGAGGACTAGACATGAAGGCACCGAGCCGGTCAGCGGCTGGCCTACCACCGAGAGGAGGAGGACTAGACATGAAGGCACCGAGCCGGTCAGCGGCTGGCCTACCACCGAGAGGAGGAGGACTAGACATGAAGGCACCGAGCCGGTCAGCGGCTGGCCTACCACCGAGAGGATGAGGACTAGACATGAAGGCACCGAGCCGGTCAGCGGCTGGCCTACCACCGAGAGGAGGAGGACTAGACATGAAGGCACCGAGCCGGTCAGCGGCTGGCCTACCACCGAGAGGATGAGGACTAGACATGAAGGCACCGAGCCGGTCAGCGGCTGGCCTACCACCGAGAGGATGAGGACTAGACATGAAGGCACCGAGCCGGTCAGCGGCTGGCCTACCACCGAGAGGATGAGGACTAGACATGAAGGCACCGAGCCGGTCAGCGGCTGGCCTACCACCGAGAGGATGAGGACTAGACATGAAGGCACCGAGCCGGTCAGCGGCTGGCCTACCACCGAGAGGAGGAGGACTAGACATGAAGGCACCGAGCCGGTCAGCGGCTGGCCTACCACCGAGAGGATGAGGACTAAACATGAAGGCACCGAGCCGGTCAGCGGCTGGCCTACCACCGAGAGGAGGAGGACTAGACATGAAGGCACCGAGCCGGTCAGCGGCTGGCCTACCACCGAGAGGATGAGGACTAGACATGAAGGCACCGAGCCGGTCAACGGCTGGCCTACCACCGAGAGGATGAGGACTAGACATGAAGGCACCGAGCCGGTCAGCGGCTGGCCTACCACCGAGAGGATGAGGACTAGACATGAAGGCACCGAGCCGGTCAGCGGCTGGCCTACCACCGAGAGGATGAGGACTAGACATGAAGGCACCGAGCCGGTCAACGGCTGGCCTACCACCGAGAGGATGAGGACTAGACATGAAGGCACCGAGCCGGTCAGCGGCTGGCCTACCACCGAGAGGATGAGGACTAGACATGAAGGCACCGAGCCGGTCAGCGGCTGGCCTACCACCGAGAGGAGGAGGACTAGACATGAAGGCACCGAGCCGGTCAGCGGCTGGCCTACCACCGAGAGGATGAGGACTAGACATGAAGGCACCGAGCCGGTCAGCGGCTGGCCTACCACCGAGAGGATGAGGACTAGACATGAAGGCGCTGCAGCCGCTCTGAACAGCTGTCTATTTCAGTGGATCAGCTGTCATGCTGCCTGAACCGACCAGCTGCCTATTTCAAGGCCATCGTATTCGGTTCGACACATTCCTGGTCATAAACGAGGTGTTCTGCCGTCTGACGTCTGCCTGTCGTCTGGCTTACAATCATCTGGCCAGCGCAATAATCGTCCGTCGCCGGCAATGTATCCATGAAGAAGGGTTAGTCAATAGTCATCGGTGACATCCTACTATTCGTTATTGCCCGGCGTCCACTACCAGCTACGGACCGCCGTATCCAGTACACCGTCCACTACCAGCTACGGACCGCCGTATCCAGTACACCGTCCACTATCAGCTACGGGCCGCCGTATCCAGTACACCGTCCACTATCAGCTACGGGCCGCCGTATCCAGTACACCGTCCACTATCAGCTACGGACCGCCGTATCCAGTACACCGTCCACTATCAGCTACGGGCCGCCGTATCCTGTACACCGTCCACTATCAGATACGGGCCGCCGTATCCTGTACACCGTCCACTATCAGCTACGGGCCGCCGTATCCAGTACAACGTCCACTATCAGCTACGGGCCGCCGTATCCAGTACACCGTCCACTATCAGCCACCGTATCCTGTACACCGTCCACTATCAGCTACGGGCCGCCGTATCCAGTACACCGTCCACTATCAGCTACGGGCCGCCGTATCCAGTACAACGTCCACTATCAGCTACGGGCCGCCGTATCCAGTACAACGTTCACTATCAGCTACGGGCCGCCGTATCCAGTACACCGTCCACTATCAGCTACGGGCCGCCGTATCCAGTACACCGTCCACTATCAGCCGCCGTATCCAGTACACCGTCCACTATCAGCTACGGGCCGCAGTATCCAGTACAACGTCCACTATCAGCTACGGGCCGCCGTATCCAGTACAACGTCCACTATCAGCTACGGGCCGCCGTATCCAGTACACCGTCCACTATCAGCCGCCGTATCCAGTACACCGTCCACTATCAGCTACGGGCCGCCGTATCCTGTACAACGTCCACTATCAGCTACGGGCCGCCGTATCCAGTACACCGTCCACTACCAGCTACGGGCCGCCGTATCCTGTACACCGTCCACTACTAGCTACGGGCCGCCGTATCCAGTACACACCGTCCACTATCAGCTACGGGCCGCCGTATCCAGTACACACCGCCGCGGCCCGCCGTCAGCTGTGGGGCACGCCCCGGCCCCGGCCGACGCCGCTGGTACACCAGACACAGCGGCGCCGATGAGCTTCCAGGTGGCTGGAGAGCGGCGGTGGCGGCTCGGCCGGACGTCAGCCGGACCACCGCGCTGGCCGGCCGGTACAGCACGACCATCCAGCTAGCAGTCAGCAAGCCGGTCTCACTGTGTCGCGGCTACGCTGCCAATATGATACGGTGCGACGGAATGCTGGTGTTGAAAGTCGCCGATAGATTCAATCAACCTTCTCCCATTCATCCAGAGCTTACCGGAACGTAACACGGAATATACAAAATACAAGTGTGAAATAGCTACATCATCCGCGAGGCAGCGGCTAGCATAACGCAGCACTGTTCCAGAGAGCGAATCACGAGAAAGGGAAGACTTTGGCTTCCCTGACGTTAGGTACTAGAATCACAAGAGCCAGGCCGAACGATTCCGGCGGGCTTGGTGCCGATTCGGGGTGCCTGCAGTTAGCTGGCATACTGGTCCAATGCCAAGCATGACAACACAAAATATGCAGATATGAGACAGTATGGCATGCGGGATCTGGTGCATGTGCCGTGCATGACTTCAACTAACTCAGGCTGCATCCAGCTTCGTTGGTGCGCCACGGCGCCACTGACCCTGTCATTGCCGGTGCAGTGCTTGTTTTCGTTTCAGGATATTGTTGCCACTAAGTCCATACTTACAAACAAATGCCTGTATGTATATATTGATCGATCATTCAGAACAATGGTCATTACGATTCGCGAACGTCGGCAGCAGCGTATTAAACATGCCTCAGTGATCGCAGTTGAAGCACACACGAGCAGTTCACACATGGTTTAGTGCTTAGAAGCCATTGTGGTGTGCAATTAACAGGATCAGACGGTCATTTGGCGCTCCCGCGGCAGATCAGAGACACGTCGCTCTGTGTCTGTGTGAGGCAGAGCGGCAGATCAGAGACACGTCGCTCTGTGTCTGTGTGAGGCAGAGCGGCAGATCAGAGACACGTCTCTCCGTGTCTCTGTGAGACACAGCAGACGATGACATCGTTCTGGCTTCAGAGCACGCGTTAAGGCTTATAAGAACACTTATCAGAGCATTACTAAGCATAAGAGCCGCTGCTTGGCCGGAAAAGAGCCCACCGTGACTAGCCTACGCCAAAGGTGTAACGTAACGTAACAATATTCCTTCATCCGTATCCGTATCTTGATCATGTACATTTCCAAATGGGTATGATACCACAAAATTAAGTTAAAAAAATCAAATCCTAAGCAGCATTTCAGAAGTAGCGACGCCCTCGCGAGCGGTGAGTGGGTAGACTGTGCCGGTACGCGTAACTGTACCACGGTACAGACTACCTCGCAGGCGGCTGCTGACGTTACCGCCGCGCTGTTGGCTGCAGGAACCCTATGCACCAGTAGTGAGTAGGTATGCATCAACCAGGGGCGCCGCCACTCACCACAACATTTTGAGTGGGGACCAGCCAGGTGTTTACCCCTCCCCCACTCCCATATGGGCTAATGTTAAAATAATGATAATCTGGGGGGCAGAGTGATCCTGTGGGCCCAGCCCCAGGGGCGTCACTGACGATAGGTGGCGACTAACACGTTGACCGCCGTCATCTATGGGACCTCCTCCGTGTATTGAAGCAGCGACTTGGCAAAACTGCAGATCCTGGGCCAGCGCCGACGTTGGGCACGGCGCTGCGTACCAAACGCGTACTAATCACGTGTTCAGTCGCAGCTTGCGTCGCTATCAGTGTTTTGCAGCTCTTCTTCAGAATGGACATTTTCAAATAGTTTCAGAACATAGTTTCAGAACATCTGTCTACATTTGAATGTCATCCCGGTTCCAAAAGCCGCTTACGTGTTTAATCGTTGCCCAGCAGCGTATATCCTAGTCAACCTCTTCATTAGAGGTGAATAAAATACGAGCACCTGGCGATAGGAAGACATTCTCTTATTGACTCTCCAGCGTGCTTTAAGAGGCACAACTTGTATTGTGCTCGCGTTTTAACAGCCATGTCACGACGGACCAAGCACTTCCACTATCAATTGTGACTTAAAATCCTGCTAATCTGAGGTGCCGGAGCGATCCTTGGGGCGCCGGCACCAGCCCCCCCCCCCCCCCCCGGTGGTGACGCCCATGGCTGTCACTGTTACCGTTATTATTATTGTTACTGTACTTTTTAACTTCATAAATCATTGACTGCAACAATAAAGCACGAGATTAATTCATCACACCTCCGTTTGGAAGTTCCTTGCACCCGACGTCGTAAAACTTATAATAGAGGGACCGTGTAATCTTGGAGGCCATTGCGCAACCTCTAAATATTCATATTTTTCAAATGATTTTACAGGTGATGTTTGTGTTAGTAACATCACGTTTTGCGGGGGCGTCCCCCCAAAAAAATCAAAACTTCGAGAAAAAGAATTGTCACCCTAATATATACGCAGGCTGCTTGTAACGTAAACAACCGTTGTGAGGACCCAAAACAAGTTGCGTGCCCCGATCGGGACACGAAACAGCTTCTTCTAAAAGGGGCCCACTAGTCCTGTGTCGATATTACTTAGCGTAGGGAACTATTTTTTTCACACAACCTATTTTTCGATCTGCTCTACAAATCTGCTATCTCAGTTCAAAACCCCATGTTAAAGGTGAAATATTCCCTTTAATACTATGTTAAGTACAGGTAGCGTTGCTATCCTCAATTACACTGCTTAATCCAAGCTGCTTGCATCAAAAATAAGTAGCCAAGGATTAAGTACGTGCAAATCCCTTTGCACGACCCGGAAGTCACAGCAAATGACATGTTTGAGCTTGTAAGCAACTTACTTATGATTAATTTTCCACAGAATGGTGCATGAAGAGGAAGTTTCAACATGCTAACATTTAGCAGAAGGATTCAGCTTAGTTCAGATCAGATCAAATCACATCAAGGAAAAGATCAGGTGCGAAATTCATTTTATCTCAGTTATGTAATGGTTATGGTGCCCTTACGGGTTAATGACATGCGGGATTTTGAGGTTTACTACTGTGTTTACGAGCGAAATGGGACCAGATGGGAGATGGGAATGGGAGGAATCACGCCGCTGTATTTGTGCGGTATACGACAATGCGTGGCCATATTATGTAACACATAAGTCGGTATATTCGTAAGATGCAAAATAATGTCGGTGGTGTGGTGACGGTATACGATTTTCGGAACACGTTTTATCTCCCCCCCCCCCCCTCCCAGTTCAGAACATCCATGTCACGAAACAATACCACATCTCCGGTCCTGTATTGCTGGACCATTAGATTCATTTACAGCAGCGTAGCGGATAGAACAAAACACGACACGACACGGGACACAACACCTGGCCGCACATAGCCAGACACAACACCTGACACACACAACTTCTGACCGCACATAGCCGGACACAACACCTGACACACACAACTCCAGGCCGCACATAGCGGGACACAACACCTGACACACACAACTCCTGGCCGCACATAGCGGGACACAACACCTGACACACACAACTCCTGACTGGCCTGGAGACACGGGACCTGAGGGGACACCGCAGTGGCCGCCGCCGGCTGAGCGGGCAGTCAGGGTGCGGCGGCAGCGGAGACAGCGGATACAGCGGAGTCAGCGGAGACAGCGGAGACAGCGGAGTCAGCGGAGACAGCGGAGTCAGCGGAGACAGCGGAGACAGCGGAGACAGCGGAGACAGCGGAGTCAGCGGAGACAGCGGAGTCAGCGGAGACAGCGGAGTCAACGGAGACAGCGGAGACAGCGGATACAGCGGAGACAGCGGAGACAGCGGGGACAGCGGAGTCAGCGGAGACAGCGGAGTCAGCGGAGACAGCGGAGTCAGCGGAGACAGCGGAGTCAGCGGAGACAGCGGATACAGCGGAGTCAGCGGAGACAGCGGATACAGCGGAGTCAGCGGAGACAGCGGAGTCAGCGGAGACAGCGGAGACAGCGGAGACAGCGGAGACAGCGGAGACAGCAGAGACAGCGGAGACAGCGGGACAGCGGATACAGCGGAGTCAGCGGAGACAGCGGAGACAGCGGAGACAGCGGGACAGCGGATACAGCGGAGACAGCGGAGACAGCGGAGACAGCGGAGACAGCGGAGACAGCGGAGACAGCGGGACAGCGGATATAGCGGATACAGCGGAGACAGCGGGGACAGCGGGACAGCGGATACAGCGGATACAGAGGAGACAGAGGAGACAGCGGGGACAGCGGGACAGCGGGACAGCGGGACAGCGGGACAGCGGATACAGCGGAGACAGCGGGGACAGCGGAGACAGCGGAGACAGCGGAGACAGCGGAGTCAGCGGAGACAGCGGAGACAGCGGGGACAGCGGAGACAGCGGGGACAGCGGAGACAGCGGAGACAGCGGGGACAGCGGAGACAGCGGAGACAGCGGAGACAGCGGAGACAGCGGAGACAGCGGGGACAGCGGAGACAGCGGAGACAGCGGGGACAGCGGAGACAGCGGGGACGGCCGTCCCGATCAGCAGTCGGCGCAGGTCCGCGCGCCAGGCCGGCGTCTTGACGGTGGGCCGCGCCGCCAGTCACCGCGAGCCGGGGTAAACAAAAGACCGCCTCCGCCGCCGCCTCTCAGCCGACCAGATACCGCCGACAGCCGCCCGCCGCCGCTTCATCAGGACAAACCCGCACAGTGTCCGTCTGACCTTCATCCCAGTCAACCACGCAACAGGCCTTCCAATAGTAAGCCGCAGACAGGTAGAGAGTGCATTTCGCCTGAACAGCGACTGAGCACAATCACCGAGAAAATAAACCGAGATGCACACATGCGGCAGCTGGTCACCGAGACAACACATACGGCATCGCAGCGGCACTGCAGCTGCTGATGGTGTTGCTGCTTCTGCCAGCGCTGGTGGTGCTCGTGGTGGTCTAAACACTGGTGGCGGCGCCAGGACGTCCGAACCGGACGGATTCGCCGCGGTCGCCGAGCACAATTGATGGGCCGGGCGCGGTATAAATCATGCTGCACATCCCATTGGGCATGTACAATGGCCACGCCGACCGTGGAGCCTGTCTAACGAGTCATTCGGATGCTAATGTCGGCGTCCTCAGCAGAGGGACGCTCCACTTTTGTGAGTGGTGCTGGCCGGCCTCCAGACGACAAAGGCAATTACAACTGCTCCGGTTCCGCCGGGAATGTCAACAGCTGTGCAAAACAGATCGCCATACTCGTATATTAACGTCGCGATGGCGCTGGTTGGCTCTCATTTAGCATACAAGTCAATGGTATCCGAATCCAATCGCGCCACGTAGATACTGAAAAAACAGCCGGCTAAACAGAGTAGACTGCTAGGCTAATGTCGTGGTCCGTTGTCCGCGAGACAGCCAACTGTCCGTCACTGGCGCCGACAAAAGATCAGCTCAAATGAGCCAGGCGAGCACCGAACCAGGGGCCACGAGCACCGAACCAGGGGCCACGAGCACCGAACCAGGGGCCACGAGTACCGAACCAGGGGCCACGAGCACCGAACCAGGGGCCACGAGCACCGAGCCAGGGGCCACGAGCACCGAACCAGGGGCCACGAGCACCGAACCAGGGGCCACGAGTACCGAACCAGGGGCCACGAGTACCGAACCAGGGGCCACGAGTACCGAACTAGGGGCCACGAGTACCGAACTAGGGGCCACGAGCACCGAACCAGGGGCCACGAGCACCGAACCAGGGGCCACGAGCACCGAACCAGGGGCCACGAGCACCGAACCAGGGGCCACGAGCACCGAACCAGGGGCCCCGAGTACCGAACCAGGGGCAACGAGCACCGAACCAGGGGCCACGAGCTCCGAACCAGGGGCCACGAGTGGCAGCAGCGCAGCTCAACTGTCATCGACGAATCTCCCCAGATCTGGGT
The DNA here is from genome assembly GCA_036785665.1 of Chirona hameri. Classification (NCBI taxonomy): domain Eukaryota; kingdom Metazoa; phylum Arthropoda; class Thecostraca; order Balanomorpha; family Balanidae; genus Chirona; species Chirona hameri. Next base: position 16,621 of record JAXIVJ010014227.1, on the reverse strand, counting down.
CAAATCCCCAATTTTCCTTCACGTTGTCCGCGGAAATTCCGAGTGTCAAACTTAAAACAAAAGCTGAGACAACAGCGGCAGCCGACGGATGGATCCGGCCTCCGTAATCATCCTCCCGGCCAGACATGACGTCCCCAAAGCAGAAACTATATGTGAAGTCGGCAATCTGGGGGCACCAATAGCTCGACGCTGGCTTCATCTCCTTCAATGTGTCCCTTATCACGGATGGCAAGGCATCGCGCGAAGACAGCAGCCGGACATCAGTCGGCCAGCAGCCGGACACCCGACAGCCAGCAGGCACAAGCCGGCACCACCAGCACGACTTGGGCAAACCTGAATAAGTCGGCGTCGCTGGCGATAATAGGTGATGATCAGCCAGTACAGGTAATCGTGCGCTGAAATCAATAGCATTAGCACGCGGCGACTCTAAATAAAACAGACCTGTGATCAAACATTATATTATCGATACCCTTGCGACAGAGCTCCGGGTGTAAATCAACAAAACAATGTTTGTGTATAATTTCCGAAATTGATTTGAAGAGCTCGTAAACAAAAAAAAGAAGTTCACGCAGGCCTTATCAAAGCCATCAAGAACAGGCATTGCGCTAATCTGTTGAGGACGTGCCGAGTGGCGCTTGGACTTGGCTGAGCTTCGGCAGCGTCACTCACATCGGAGCGAGCAACGTTTAACACAATTTCCTTGTCTCAATCCATACTGAAGTGTGCCGGCATGGACGGATCCAGGGGGGGGGGGGCAGGGGGCCATGTCTTATTGTCCCCCTCCCAAACCGCCTGAAATCGGCGCAAAATTGGCACATTTCCTGATATAGAAGAAAATCTACGCAACTTTTACTAAGGAAAGCTTGTTTTAAATCAGCTGGCAATGCAAAAGCAAGCGAAATCCGATAAGTTTTCAGAATTGTACGATAATTCGTGGGATTTACACCTTCCCCCTCCCCCTCCCAACCACCGGCTCTGGATCCGCCAATGTGCGCCGATGTAACAAAAGAACTCACTGGCGCGTTTCGCGGACCGTGAGGGTGCAGACCAAATGGAAGTTTACTGAACAATAGTGGCATTCAGCTTACATTGACCATTTTTCGCTTTCGGGTCTCAACGAAAACTGAATTATGTCACAAATGACTGAGAGGGTTGAGCGTTCGTAAACTGCTAAATGCGTCTCTCACTACCGGCGAGTCTGAGATCGATCTTCAGATATAAAGTAATCGTATGGCAATGATTAGACCGCACGATAACGGTTATATCAGTATTACCTAACCATTACCTACCTAACCTACCTAACCTACCTACCTACCTACCTACCTACCTACCTACCTACCTACCTACCTACCTACCTACCTACCTACCTACCTACCTACCTACCTACCTACCTACCTACCTACCTACCTACCTACCTACCTACCTACCTACCTAACCTAACTAACCTACCTACCTACCTACCTACCTACCTACCTACCTACCTACCTACCTACCTACCTACCTACCTACCTACCTACCTACCTACCTACCTACCTACCTACCTACCTACCTACCTACCTACCTACCTACCTACCTACCTACCTACCTACCTACCTACCTACCTACCTACCTACCTACCTACCTACCTACCTACCTACCTACCTACCTAACCTACCTACCTACCTAACCATTTAAGTATGGCTACATTGTCAGAGCTCGAGTCATACGTTTTGTGTTAACCAATAATATGTAAATCGTAACAAGCTCGCGAAGAACCACCAGGAATCGCCAAATATCATTCGGCTTTAAGAATGCATACGACACAGACATGCTCTCAGCCCTCTTACCATCCGCCAGACACCTGTGAGTTTGTTCCGGTATGTGTCTTACCATCCGCCAGACACCTGTGAGTTTGTTCCAGTATGTGTCTGAGCTATGCCAGTGTGTCAGCAGCGATACACTTGGCGACTACGGGGCGGCGGCGTTGTTAATGCATGAGGAAACAAATAGTTTGCCAACAGTGGCAGGCCGGTGTCGGCGGCCGGGAAAAATGGCATCGGACGCGGCCGGGAGGCTCCAGATAAACTACCAGCCAACTTTTTCAACTGCCCCCGAGAACAGTTCCGTACGTGCCGCGCAAACTTAGTGCGCTTACTCACCAAAACAGCGGCCGCTGAAAGTCAATTACAAGCCGGATAATGGATGGAGTGTCAGCGGCGCGGCGGAGGACGCGCGCGCCGGCCCCACTGACGAGACACGCCCGATAGATATGTTTTCAGAAGTGTTGACAGAGACGCAAGAAAACAGCACCATTAGTTTTCAATGAGGCGGCCGCGCGGGAAGCGGCGATGCTGCTGCCGGCGGCGGCGGAGAGTCGCGTCACGCCACCGACCCGTCGCGTCACGCCGCCGGCCGTCATCGACCAGCCGGCCGGGCCGGCCGACACTTCATCACAGCCGGCCGGAACCGGCCCAGATCGGCGGGATATCGGGACATGACGAACTGCACTCCGCTCCGTTTACGGCCGCCCCCTCATGAATATGCAGATCCGGCGGCCGGCGGCGGCCGGCGGCGCCCAGACAGTGGCCAGCAGTGGCCCAAGCGCTATGAATTGGAGTCCCTGTCCCGGACATAGGCCGGGCGAGTCTTGACAAATACGGCCAGATATGAGGTCAGTCCGCCTATAAAAGGATAGCCTTCTCATCCAACACGGTCGAGGATCTGCCGATGCATAGAGTGGCAAAGGTTCCGACGAGTTCTCCGTGATCATCCAATACACCGTTTTTGTCCAGCGCTCTTGGCTTCAATGAAAACAATGAATCGTAAGGAAATATGCGCGTTACATCACCAGATCCGATTAATGAGTATCTGTTACAACCCGTCTGGACTGGTAAACGCATATCTTTCTTCGGTATCATCCATACCGATTGAATGCCTGGCTATCAGCTTCGCTTAGTTGATAACGGGACCTGTCCCAAGACAAATTTGCCCGGGGTTCCCCGGAAGCTTCAGGGAGCCCTCCATCTGAACTATGTGAATGAAGGTCACATCGCATCCGGCTACAGCCACCAGCGCCTCCCCTGCCAGGCCTGCCACGGGCGACAGCCGGCCGCGAAGAGAGTCGGTCGCTTCCCGGACCCCCTCTCCTCCGCCACAAAATGCCTGACCTCGCTGACCGCAGCCAGCCCTCTCCTCCGCCACAAACTGCCTGACCTCGCTGACCGCGGCCAGCCCTCTCCTCCACCACAAACTGCCTGACCTCGCTGACCGCGGCCAGCCCTCTCCTCCACCACAAACTGCCTGACCTCGCTGACCGCGGCCAGCCCTCTCCGCCGCCACAAACTGCCTGACCTCGCTGACCGCGGCCAGCCCTCTCCTCCGCCACAAACTGCCTGACCTCGCTGACCGCGGCCAGCCCTCGGAGGCAGGCAGGCGGGGAGGCGGGCAGGGTGGTCGGTCGCCTCTCGCAGCACGCGCGCCGGCTCATACCTCGGGTGACCGCAGGCTGTCTCCGGGTCGGTCCAACGGCTGGACCTACCCCAGCAGCCACCCCAGTCTCATCCACTCCGCGACTAACAGCTCACAAAGTAATCACACCGAGAGCATCGTCAAAGCCTTCCTGATCTTTCCACGAAAGATTACGGTCTAAAAGTGTCTACAGAACCGTGTTCATGGTAGCGGTTAAACCAGGCGTCTCCTTGCTCGTGGTAACTAGAAGAGACGACGAATTCAAGGCGGCAGAACTTGTCACACAGCTCTGCCCACATCACCATTCATAGTATATCTCTGCCACTCCACCAATGCCAAATTGTCAAGCCTCCCTTAACCCGGCATTGACTGGGGTCTCAGCCGAACGCCATTGACTGGGGAGGAGGGGAGGGGGGGGGGGGCGTTAAACGCCCCCTGGTTATCTTCCGAACCAATGATCGCAGCGAGACGCACAAGGCGGCATTCGAAAGCGCTCAATGAGATGAATCTAAAGCATGCTCAAAAATTTCAAAGTGAGGTCAAATGTCAGGTCACGGTCAGGTCAAAGGTCAAAATCGACATACTTTAGTTTATGGGCCATACTATCCAGCAAAGGCCATCGATTACGACCATGATCACCCAGAGTGCTGCCAAAGGTATTATACACATCCCGCATGGGATAAAGTAAGATTGTTGGCAAAGGTCAAGGTCAAGGTCAGGTCACACAAATTAACTATGCGCAAAATATCTACGAAAGTCATGCAACATGTTGTATGGGTTATTTGCCACGTAGAATTCGATAGTGATAGTCATTTTACCAACTTAATTCATTTACGTGAAGTTATTGTCAAGTTCAGGTCAAGTTCAAGTCACCGAAGGTCAAAATTTGAGATTGATAAATATAAATAAAGAAGGCATGTTTATGGACCAGTTTTATCTCAGGAATACAGTGCTGGCATTCATTTGTCTGTATCTGGTCAACATAAGCCAAAAAAACGCAATTTCAAAATATGACGTCATGAGTACCCATACTTTTTTGAGTTTTTTTGGGGTTAAAAACTAAAATTTCAATAACAAAAATCAGAGATAGCTAGTTTGTAGCCCTTCCAACTTTCTATCTTTTGGCATTTTTCAATTGGATTTTGCTTCAAATGTGGCTTTTGTAAGGCCTGGCAAAGTTTAGCTGATTTTGGTGTAAAACTCGTGTGTAGTGACGTCACTAAATTCGCTATAACTCGAGAGAAAAAAATCGACGAAATGTCATTTTTGCACACAAGACGTAACAATGATTTATAAGAAGGTACTCGAAGTTTTACGTTGATAGCGCAATTAGTTTGTCAGCAATTGGGAAAATGCATCAGGGGGGGGGGCGTTAAACGCTCCCCCGTCAATGGCGGGTTAACCCTATTCTTTGCGGGGGCAGATTCTGACCCTCCCGGTGTTTTTTCGCATGCTGCTTCTAAACTACTGGAGCTAGCGTCTTGAAATTTTCTGACTTTTCCAAAAATTGAATTACGCATGTCGTGTCAAAATTTTGAGAGAAAAAAATCGGTTAAAAAAAAAATAAAAAAATCGGCGGTTCCAGGCTCCTGTTTTGGGGAAAGGTATTATGAATGCGGTTGTACGGCGCATACTTCCTTCGTAGTTTGCGGTGCAATAAATGCGTCAGAAACATTTGCATTGCAATATGCATCATAAATAACGGGATTGTACATATTGTTGGGCAGAGGCGCACTCAGGCACACACAAATTGGAGGCGATACCCTCTCTCAAATTAGGTCCAACTTCAAATTAGTAAGATGATAAAATGCGTTACGCGCATGGTGCCCCCACGCTGTTTACCTGGATCCGCCTAAGCGCAATATATTACATTTAACAAATTACAGCAAATAATGTACACATGAGACGTTCATACCGCCCAAACAATCACGATCAGCACATATTTGTTCTCAGAAAATCCCCCATTTTACATCCCCTGAATACGCCTATTATTTTTAATTTTGTTACTTGTCTTGTGATGTGTTGAAGAACGTTTGTTGCATCAAAATCGGTCCAACCATATGACCAGAATGTCCAATAAAAAAAAAACACCCAAAATGTTGGTATTTTTTGCCCTCTGGTCCCCCATTTTTTAACAAAAAAGAAATTTCGGGGTTCAAACAGAAAGGTCCTTTGATGACAAATCGAATGGTTTTGTCCCATCGAAATCGACCTAGCGGGGTTCTCGAGATCTCTGGGGAGCAGAATCTGCCCCTCCCTACACGTTAACGTAATTATAGCCGCCCGCAAGGAATAGGGTGAACAAGTGCAATTCCCCAAAACGCGACACCAGACATCACATAGCGCCTAATCGATCATCCATACCTGTCAAAGTGTCCAGTGTCCAATACTTGATACACACACACACACACACACACACACACACACACACACACACACACACACACACACACACGCACGCACGCACGCACGCACGCACGCGCGCACGCGCGCGCGCACGCACACACACACACACACACACACACACACACACACACACACACACACACACACACACACACACACACACACACACACACACACACACACACACACACACACACACACACACACACACACACACACACACACACACACACACACACACGCACGCACGCACGCACACACACACACACACACACACACACACACACACACACACACACACACACACACACACACACACACGCACACGCACACCTACACACCTACACACCTACACACCTACACACCTACACACCTACACACCTACACACCTACACACCTACACACCTACACACCTACACACCTACACACCTACACACCTACACACCTACACACCTACACACCTACACACCTACACACCTACACACCTACACACCTACACACCTACACACCTACACACCTACACACCTACACACCTACACACCTACACACCTACACACCTACACACCTACACACCTACACACCTACACACCTACACACCTACACACCTACACACACACACACACACACACACACACACACACACACACACACACACACACACACACACACACACACACACACACACACACACACACACACACACACACACACACACACACACACACACACACACACACACACACACACACACACACACACACACACACACACACACACACACACACACACACACACACACACACACACACACACACACACACACACACACACACACACACACACACACACACACACACACACACACACACACACACACACACACACACACACACACACACACACACACACACACACACACACACACACACACACACACACACACACACACACACACACACACACACACACACACACACACACACACACACACACACACACACACACACACACACACACACACACACACACACACACACACACACACACACACACACACACACACACACACACACACACACACGCACGCACGCACGCACGCACGCGCCCACACACACACACACACACACACACACACACACACACACACACACACACACACACACACACACACACACACACACACACACACGCACACGCACGCACGCACGCACGCACGCACGCACGCACGCACGCACACACGCACGCACACACACACGCACGCACGCACGCACGCACGCACGCACGCACGCACGCACGCACGCACGCACGCACGCACGCACGCACGGACGCACGTGCTCCTGCATTTGGTCAACTCCAGCATAACCCAGTCCGACGTTCCGGAATCCTGGAAACATTCCCTAGTCCATCCTATTCACAAATCCGGCAATCTTTCTGACCCATCCATCTTCCGTCCTATATCCATTGTTCCAGTCATAACCCAAATCGTAGAGCGCGCTGTACACCAGCAGCTTTACAAATACCTATCAGATAACCACCTCCTCTCTTCCAGTCAGCACGGTTCCGGCCTCGTCACTCGACTGAAACAGCGCTGACCTCAATTTCCTACCAAATCCTATCTGCCTTTGACCACGGAGAAGTTTCCCTTCTCTGCCTGCTGGATTTGAGCAAATGTTTCGATGTGATAGATCATTCAAAACTCCTTTCAAAATTATCACTTCACGGAATTGACACGTATTGGTTCTCTGCCTATTTGCGCAACCCACCCAGAGTGTCAGCCTCACTGACGGTCTGGGTGGAGTACAAACTTCCCTCCCGCTGTCCTACAGCATCAGTGTGTTTCAAGGCTCATCTCTAGGCCCTCTTCCTCTAATGCGTCTTCGCAAACGATCTCAGTCTGTTTGCCGAGGATGCAGTGGTTGTCCAATATGCTGACGACACACAAATTTTGGTCAGCGGCAAAAAATCTGATGTTCACAAAGTCGTCACTTGCATGGAGGGTCCCTTAGCCTCTCTCTATAACTGGTTTCAAACAAATGGACTGAAAGTAAATGCCGCCAAGACCCAACTGATGCTTCTGGGAAGCCCTCAAAATCTGCGCACTGTACATCACATCAAAGTAAAATTCAGCGATCAGGATTTAATCCCCATTTCAGAAGCCAAAAACCTAGGTCTCGCCTTTGACCGCTCGTTATGCTGGGACAGCCATGTCTCTACCGTAACACAGCGCTGCTTCGGAGTTTTGACTGGTCTATCGCATCTGAGGGGGCACCTGCCAACGGCCGTGCTCTCCGCGCTGATCAATGCCCTGGTTTTCTCGCAGATCCGGTACTGTATCTCGGTATACGGTAACGGCAAGAAGGGGGACTTCTGTCGGCTTCAGCAAATCATAAACTATGCTGCTAAAGTACTTTTTGGCCGACGGAAGTACGACCATGTATCGGATCTGCTGGGGAGGCTGGGGTGGCTCGGCGCGGAGGGCATGGCCACTTACCACACACTGTGCCTCACGCACAAGGTGCGTTGTTGCGGCGAGCCTGAACAGCTGGCTGTGAGTCTGTCCACCGTGGCAGAGGCCCGCGCTACCGAGCGGGCCACGCGACAGGACCACATGTTGTTTGTTCCCCGGTCACGCACGGAGATGGGACGGCGGCGTTTTGCCTGCCGGGGACCAGCGCTGTATAACGCCCTGCCACGCGACATTTTAGGACTGCCCGTGCCGCTGTTTCGTCGCCAGGTGCGGCGACATCTCGCTGCCGCTCCGCGGGCACCGGGCTGACCGACGCGGCGATTCTCACCATCATGCCGGCGGGTTTTAGTTGACTGATTGCATGGGTGTGTGTATGTGTTTGCGTGTGTCAGTGTTTTTTATTCTTGTTTTAAATTGTGTGATTTTATTGTATGCTTTTGCTGGCCATGTTTCCTGTGTTTTTAACTTAAGACGAGAGGTTATAATAGCCACAGGCACATGTGGACGACCTTAATACAAGTATATCTGTATCTGTATATGCACATATACACACACACACACACACACACACACACACACACACACACACACACACACACACACACACACACACACACACACACACACACACACACACACACACACACACACACACACACACACACACACACACACACACACACACACACACACACACACACACACACACACACACACACACACACACACACACACACACACACACACACACACACACACACACACACACACACACACACACACACACACACACACACACACACACACACACACACACACACACACACACACACACACACACACACACAGACAGACAGACAGACAGACAGACAGACAGACAGACAGACAGACAGACAGACAGACAGACAGACAGACAGACAGACAGACAGACAGACAGACAGACAGACAGACAGACAGACAGACAGACAGACAGACAGACAGACAGACAGACAGACAGACAGACAGACAGACAGACAGACAGACAGACAGACAGACAGACAGACAGACAGACAGAGACAGACAGACAGACAGACAGACAGACAGACAGACAGACAGACAGACAGACAGACAGACAGACAGACAGACAGACAGACAGACAGACAGACAGACAGACAGACAGACAGACAGACAGACAGACAGACAGACAGACAGACAGACAGACAGACAGACAGACAGACAGACAGACAGACAGACAGACAGACAGACAGACAGACAGACAGACAGACAGACAGACAGACAGACAGACAGACAGACACCCACCCACCCACCCACCCACGCGCACGCGCACGCGCACGCGCACGCGCACGCGCACGCGCACGCGCACGCGCACGCGCACGCGCACGCGCACGCGCACGCACACGCGCACGCACACGCACACGCGCACGCGCACGCGCACGCACCACGCACCACGCACCACGCGCACGCGCACGCACACGCACACGCACACGCACACGCACACGCACACGCACACGCACACGCACACGCACACGCACACGCACACACCACGTAGGCATGCCAGCTTTCCACCTACACGGCCTGGCGTAAGAGACACGCTTCATATCTTGAATACATGTTATATGCAGACGACCCGGCCTATTGCCAGTCTCCGCTGCCGAGTGTGCGACACGCTGCGGAGGCCTCTAGCCGCTCATCACCCCTCGTCACCGCTCTTCACCGCTCGTCTCCGCTCGTCTCCGCTCGTCACCGCTCGTCACCGCTCGTCTCCGCTCGTCACCGCTCGTCACCGCTCGTCTCCGCTCGTCTCCGCTCGTCACCGCTCGTCACCGCTCGTCTCCGCTCGTCACCGCTCGTCACCGCTCGTCTCCGCTCGTCACCGCTCATCACCCCTCGTCACCGCTCGTCTCCGCTCGTCTCCGCTCGTCACCGCTCGTCTCCGCTCGTCACCGCTCGTCACCGCTCTTCATCGCTCTTCACCGCTCTTCACCGCTCGTCTCCGCTCGTCACCGCTCGTCTCCGCTCGTCACCGCTCGTCACCGCTCGTCTCCGCTCGTCACCGCTCGTCTCCGCTCGTCTCCGCTCGTCACCGGCTCCCGGTCCACAGCCGACGGCCGTAATCGGCATAGCATCAGCGCCTTCGGGCCAACTTCACAAACCGTAACGACTCATTGGACCGGCCATAGCGCGTCTTAATTAGGTAATGCAACGGGGCGGGGCGGGGCGGGGCGGGGCGAGGCGGGGCGGGGCGGGGCGGGGCGGGGCGAGACGGGGCAAGGCGGGGCGGGGCGGGGCAGGGCGGGGCGGGGCGGGATGGGGCGGGGCGGGGCGGGGCGGGGCGGGGCGGGGCGGGGCGGGGCGGGACGGGGCGGGGCGGGGCGGGGACGGGCGGGGCGGGGCGGGGCGGGGCGGGGCGGGGCGGGGCGGGGCGGGGCGGGGCGGGGCGGGGCGGGGACGGGGAGGTGTGGGACAGCCGGCGCCGACCCCAGGACGTCCCTGCCGGAGCCATATAAGACACCGGAGGCGCAGGTGGCTTGTCTAACGTTAAATTGTTTCTAAATCATTGTGTGGAATAGAAGCGAGAGAGATAACATAAATCCGCTGCCAGCGAGCCACAAGCCGATCAGGCCCGGCGAAAACGGACGCAGACGCCGCCAGCACTGCCGGCGGCCTATATATCAAACAGGGTAGGAAATAAACTGCACTAGAACAGCATGTAGTTGTGGGTAGCTGTGTAGATTTATAGATCTTTATATATCCACAAAACATTCTCGCAAGATTCAAAACCTTGCTTTAAACAAAAGCATACAATATACATGAAATGCAAGCCCGGGGCCAATTCGCGGCTCAAATTCATTCGCTGGGCGCTTCTAAGGTCATGGAATAATTATCAAATGTTACATGAGACAGTAAGCCGAACATAAGGCTCTCATACGTTATCCCTTAGATGCCAATTGCCATCCACCATCATACTCACATGAACAACAGGACCAGACTGCATCCGAGTGAACATAAACATGCAGATATTGGTCAGGCGCAAGACCAATATTCTAGTTTATGGGTTACTGCGAGCCAGCGTTTCTAACCACTGCCCAGGGTGCAACTGAGGGGAGGACCTCCCCTCTAACATCCCTGTTGGCCTCTGAGGTCCAAAATAACCGCAGCCTGAGAAGTCTGATCAAACATGTATTTGTGACTAGAAAACCATGCTGATGAAAAATGATGAGCTTGAATGGTAGAAGTAGCCGTCGTATAATGGCGTTCTAGTCTAATGACTTTCAAATAGTTTTCTCGTCGCTGTTAACCAAACTGGGAAATCGCCAACAGAGGCCAATTTCACAAAGCAAAAAGTTTGTAATTGCAAAGAATTTCTTTGTTATTACAAATATTTTTTACAGATGTTTGTAGTTTGGATTTCACAAAACCCCAGGGCAGTAAATCTCAATTTACTATTTACAAACTAGTTTACAAAGATTGTTTGTAGAAATACGTGCAATTTCACATGTTCTATTTCTCAAAGGTTGACGGAAGTGAGGAAATGTTTGCAATTACAAACTTGTAATTCCAGTGGGTCAGGGGTTCTGAATTTCAGAAATTGCATTGATAGTTGACGTTGTTTTATTGTTAAGGTTATTTTCTTGGTGAGGTTGCTACGTTGCCCAGGTTGTTGGGGTAATGGTTTAGTTTATACATAGGTATAGCTGCCGAAAAATGCTCTTTCCCGAGAGATTCTAACAGGGATCTCCAGCTTTGAAGTTCACTGCACCTTACCGATTGCGCTATGTGAGGGGCGCCTCCGCGCGGAGAAACCGCATGGCGATAGAATTGCAGCGGTCAACGATGTCTTGTGCAATGTGCAGTGAACCTTCACCCTTTAGGACGTAGGAAATCGGCTAGGTTAGGTGAGAAAATGGTCGAGAAATTCACCGATCTTTCTTTTGAGAGTAGTTCTGATGTGTTGCTCCGCCACCCGGGAATGGGCAAATTCTGCTTATTCTTGCTTACCAAGATGTATTTTTACGGTCAGAGTTTGCATTCCGATGAAATGTTAATTAAAAGATAATTATCACTATAACTAATTTTATTTTGAATTAAAAAAAATCACAATGTAAATATTTGTTAAATAATTTTTTGAACAGTCAAATAATTTTTCATTAGCATAAGCTTTAATACAAACGTTCTTGATTACAAACTTTCTGCTGTACTAACATTTGTGTTTACAATCTTATTTACTATTGGTAATTCAGAGGTGGTGAATGTTTGTGAAATAGCGTTTGTGAGGTTTGCAATATTTTCTTGCGTTTGTAATCGCAAACATTTGTAATTACTAACTTCTTTGTGAAATTGGCCTCTGGTTGAAAACGCTCGACGCTGGTTTGGGTTATGTAAGCAGCAACTGCAAGGTTGCCTGGCGCCCATCTGAGGAGCAGCACCTCAGAGCACCGCTGGGTTAAAGGGTACCCGGCACTCGGTGGCCGGTTAGTGAGACTCAGAACTCCAGTCAGGTGGCCATTCTAACCTACATTACCCAGCGGCTTACTGGAGGAGGAGACCCCAGCCTCGGATTTTAGAGAATTACTGGCCATCAGGGACGCCGCGTGAAAAGTGGATGCAAAATAGCCTGTGCATCACAAGTTTAGAGACAATAACTACTCAGTGGGGACTAATTCCTCGCGCCCGGCCAATTTGGGAGTCTGCCGTCGTGGCCTGAAGCCAGTGTGACTACACCTAGTCCCAATTAATGCGTTCAACGTCACTTGGTAAACAACGCTGCACACCATCTACTGAACAGTGAGAAAATGAACTTCGGTTGAGCAAATACCAAACAACTGATCAAAAGGAACAATGATGGAATGGTTACTTGGTTTGGGGTAATGTCGTATGCCTTCTCTGTTGTATGCGTGGCGGGGATGCGCGCACACGACCGCAGCCTCAGCACCACCAACACCACCAACACCGCCGACACCAAGCCGACGCAGCTTTCTTAATGCCGCTGATTAGATCGAGTGATATATCATTTAATCCCTGGCGGCGCCGTGCGGCTGCAAAGTAATCAAAACTAATACCCCCTCCATCACAACACCACTTCTTGAAATTAGGTCGCGGAATTCAGTGCTGCCGGGTTGACCTTTGGCCGGCCGGACGCCTCTCATCACGAATACATGACGGCCGCCAGAGATGGTTTGCATGAGCGGCGCGCACGGCCGGCCGGTACGGGCCATTTGCAGCCATCAAGTGATATGAATAGATGGAGCCGGGCGAAGCATCCGTCGCCGGGGCAGTGTCGCCCTCCTCCGAGATGCCGCTGCCGCTGCCTCGCCCAGAGAAATTGGCGTCTTCGTCCGGGCGGGCGAGGCATTTTGTTTGCCGTGGAGATCGGTTATTGACCTGGTGATGATGCACGTCTCGCAACGTTCTGGTATTCAGGGGCGGCGCCACCGAGGGGCGGGCGGCGCCACGGGGGGGGGGGGGCACGGGGGACGCGTCCCCCCTATCTTTAGATAACGGGGGTACAGTACCCCCCCCTATCCCAGCAACCTTTCGCTGGACAAAATGTAGATACTCTGTGTAGATATTTTCCTTCATGTGTCACCAATTTTGCCCATGTTGAAGCTTAATCAAATTTGGTGACATTACCAGGGGCGGCGCCAGCGGGGAGGGGGGGGGGCAGGGGGTCAGGACCCCCTATTTTAAGATAGGGGGTACAGTCCTCTCCTATCGAGGCGATCCATGTGAATGTTATTTTGTAGCGAGCGAAGCTATGCACCATTTATGACTTCTCCCGTCGTTGTTTGTCCCTTCCATGCACGTTTTTCTCAATTTAATTTCGCTAACTTACAAATTGAAAAGTAATAAACCAAAATAGATATGGGACCCGGCCACAGATGCAAATTAATTCCCAATGCATTATCATAAGCGTTATTTCAGCTACCTGTATTCAGGATTCCTTCAATAATAAACATGTTTACTGTTTACTTTGGACCCCCTCCCCCAGTTTCGATATCTCCTGAATCGGAAGACCGATGATCAGCTGGTCTGGCTTTCTTTTAACCTGGCATTGACTGGGGTCTCAGCCGTACGCCATTGACTGGAAGAGAGGGGGGGGGGGGTGTAAACGCCCCCTGGTTATCTTCCGAACCAATGATCGCAAAGAGACGCCCAAGGCAGCATTCAGAAGCTCTCAATGATAAGAATCTAGAGCATATCCGAAAATTTCAAATTGAGTCACATGTCAGGTCACGGTTAGGTGAAAGGTCAAAATCGAGGTATTTAAGTGGATGGGCCATACTTTCTATCCAAAGCCTTCGATTGCGACCATGATCACCCACAGTGCTATCAACGGTGCAATACACAACCTGCATGAGCTAAACTGATATTTTTGGCAAAGTTCAAGGTTAGGTCACAAAAGGACACTATGCGCAAAATATCAGCGAAAGTCATGCGACATATGTTTTAGGGTTATTTTACACGTATAATTCGATAGTGATAGTCATTTTACCACCTGGACTCATTTAAGTGAAGTTAGTGTTAAGCTCAGGTCAAGGTCAGGTCAAATAAGGTCAAAATTCTAAATGAATAAATATACATAAAAAGGCATGTTTCTGGACCAGTTTGGCCTCCGAAATGCAGTGGTGACGTTGATTTTTTCGTAGCTGGTCATTAAAAAACCATTTCCATAAAATACGTCAGAGTGCCCCATACCTTAGAAGCCATAAGTCAGTCAAATATATATATATATATATATATATATATATATATATATATATATATATATATATATATATATATATATATATATATATATATATATATATATATATATATATATATATATATATATATATATATATATATATATATATATATATATATATATATATATATATATATTCCAGTTTTGTGGATATCTTCGAAAATGTTGATTTTGTCTCCCCCCTCAACAACAACAAAATTGGGGGTAAAAAACAAAAGAGCTGCAAAATCCAAGATATCCATTTTGTACCCTTGCTATTTGCTATCTTTTGACTTTTTTGATTGCATTTTACTTTAAAAATGGCATTTGTACGGTCTGTTAAAGTTTAGCTTATGTTTTCGTCAAACGCGTGTGTAGTGACGTCACTAAATTCGTTATAATATCGAGAGAAAAACAAAATATTCGACGAAATTGCTTCATTTTTTCCCAAGAGATGTAAAATGTATGTAGGAGAAGGTATCCCAAGTTTCACGTTGGCAGCGCTATTGGTTTTTGAGCTATTGAGAAAGTTCGCCAGGGGGGGGGGGGGGGGGCGTTAAACGCCCCCCCCCCCCCCCTGTTAATGACAGGTTAATGCACGTGAACTTCCAGCTCGCGACACGCGAGTGAGAAGTCGTCAGTTGGCCGCCGACGCGGCACGCGTGTGCGCCTGTTTGCTGTAGTCGCACGCGTGTTTGCTGTAGTCGTTATAATCGTTGTAATCGTTGTAGTCGGCAATAGTGAAAGCTACAAGTGCATACCTAATAACATGGACATGAGACACTTCTTCAGAAGAAAAGTAAGCAGGCAGAGTGCAGTATAAATCAAAACGGGTCCAGTGGTAATGGCATTCGAACATCCGGATACAGGATTTGCATCCACGCATAGGCGTACCCAAGGGGGGGGGGGGGCAAACAGGGCAATTGCCCCCCCCCCCCCACTGAAGGAACGTACGTGCCCCCTTTGATCGAACAAATTAATGTTTTTGTTTTTGTTTTGGGAGCATTTTTGTGAAAATATGCCCCTCTAACAATATAGTGGGCCAAATCCGGTGATTTGTTTGGTGGGGATACCTTATGCCCCCCCCCCCCCCTGATAAAACATTGCCCCTCCTGGAGTGAATCCTGGGTACGCTCTGCATCCACGTGGTGTTTGAATCGCAGTTTCATCTATACTTATTGTATTGTGACCTGCCCCCCCCCCCTATTCAAAATTGGTGGCGCCGCTCCTGCTGGTATTAGTGGGTCGGAAAGGACAGACATGGGAGGACGAGTCACTGGCCTCCCACACCGGACCTAATGGCCTCCAACAATGGATGGGAGGACGAGTCACTGGCCTCCCACACCGGACCTACTCGTCTCCAACAATGGACCGGAGGACGAGTCACTGGCCTCCCACACCGTACCTACTCGTCTCCAACAATGGACCGGAGGACGAGTCACTGGCCTCCCACACCGGACCTACTCGTCTTCAACAATGGACCGACGAGTGATGGCCGACATTTCCCTCCCACTGTGTGAACCACACCACTGACAATATATATATACACTGAGATAATACAATATATATACACT
>JAXIVJ010014226.1:32500-35003 GCA_036785665.1 Chirona hameri | reverse complement strand
CACTGCATGGGCGTGATCACGGAGGAGCAGGAGGTATAGAAACACCTGAAGTCTTAACAATTTCAAGGGCCAACTGGATATATTTTTTGTCATTTCTTTCAAGTCAACTGCCAAATGATACATGTTTAATTTCGAGAAAATTGGAAGCTACCTCTTCCCACACGTCCCCCTTCCGCGCTCCGGTGTGTGTGTGTGGTGTGTGGGGTGTGGGTGTGTGCGTGTGTGCGTAGTGTGCGTGTGTGCGTGTGTGCGTGTGTGCGTGTGTGCGTGTGTGTCGTGTGTGAGCTGTGTGCGTGTGCGTGCTGCGTGTGCGTGTGCGCGTGTGCGCGTGCGCGTGCGCGTGCGCGTGCGCGTGCGCGTGCGCGTGTGCGGATCGATCTCAACGACATCGGACCACTGACGACTTCCAGCCAGACTTCACCAGCCCTCCACCGCTTCCGGGTGCGGGACCCTGTCCACGTGCTTGTGGCAGGGTCGTTAGACCCTTAGATAGGTAGCCCTTAGATATTTTTAAGCAGGTAACGTAATTTCCACAAATTGCAAGGTAGAGAACCCGCTTCATTCTCTAGATTAATTGCAGCTGGCAACACGTTCTGCCGTGTGTGCCACGTTAACGTAATTTAGGTTATTCATTAAGCTTTCCCCTCCCTCCTCCGGTCATGGCGACCCCCCCCCCCCCCGCCCCGCCGCCCTTACTACTCCCCCTCCGGGGTTCCCCAGAGCGCGTCCGCGTTCCCCCCTGTCCTTGTTCCCCCCCCCCCCCCCCCCCCCCGCCTGCCCGACATGCCCACCATGCCATATCGCCGTCCGACTGAGGCCCCCCCGCCCGCCGCTCAGTCCCCCTCCCAGTCCCCCTCCCAGCCCCCCTCAGGGGCCCCGCCCCGCCCCGTCCAGGGGCCCCGGCCGTTGCCGGTACTCCCATTCCCTCCGACCCACCCCCCCGCCCCTCCGCCCCCTCCGTCCCCCCGACCCCCGCCGACCCACCCCCCCCGCCCCTCCGCCCCTCCGTCCCCCCGACCCTCCGACCCCCCTCTGGGGTCCCCCCACCCCCCCCGGTGCGCGACGTCGCACCTCCCCGGTCGGACCCACTCCCCGCTCCCCTCAGGGGCCTCCCAGGGTCCGACCGCGAGCACGGCTCCCCCCGACCCCACCCCCCCGGACGGGCCCGCTTGCCTCCTTATGTGGCGAGCGGATGGCATTCCATTTAGGAATGTCAACCCGTTCCTGGTCCGGCGCTGGCTGGTCGCCATCTGTGGCGACGTAGCCAGCGCCAAACCCATTCGATCGGGAGCACTCCTGATCGAGACACTGACGTCCCAACAGAACGTCAGTGTCATGGGACGGACCACCTTCATCGGAGTGAAGGTCGCCGTGGAGGGCCCCCGGCGCACCTCAACTCCGTGGAGGGGTCTGGCATGGTGCCCAGACGTTGGCCGAGCTCTCGGAGGGACGATCTCCTCCGGGAACTCGCACACCAAGGGGTGTGCGAGGTGACTCGCCTGTCGCCACCGAAGCGGCGACCCCGATCAGCCCAACCCGCTGATTCGGCTCCGCTTCCGAGGCAAGGAGCTGCCGACCCACATCCACTGTGGGTACGTGGCTGCCCCCCCGTCAGGGAGTGGATCCCGCCCCCCCCCCCCCCCCGGCCAGTGTCAGCAGTGCTGGCACTACGGCCACCCTCAAGTGGACCTGCCGGGTGCGCACCGCCACCTGTGGTCGGTGCGCTGGCGAGCACCGGCACCGAAGGGTGCACGCGCGCAGCACGCTGCGCCTCGTGCGACCAGGCCCCACCCGGCCTGGGACCGCCGGTGTTTGGCCTGGGGTCTCGCTCGCGAGACAGAGCGCCTGAAGCGCGGCGACAGTCGGCGCCCACCGGACGCCCCGCCCCTCCACCTCCCTCAGCCAGGTCTCGCCCCCGGCGCTTGGCCGCCCCTCCCACCTCCCGGAACCTCCCCCCCACCCCACCGGCCTCCCGCCAGACCCCCCAACCGACAGACCCCCGACCACCACCCCAGCTCCCCGAGGCATCTCTGTCGGACCTCGAAGGCGCCGTTGCCGCTGATCCACGCGCACCGCGCTCCCCAGCCCAACCAGCCGAGTCGAACACTGACTCAGGCCCCGCCTCCCCGGCCTCCCCAGCACCAGCGGAGAGCCGATTCTCGGAGGACCTCCCCTCGGACGGACCTCTCTCATGAGAGCCGTCTCCCGGAAAGTCGCCCGCAACCCCGCCCAGTCCCCGCCCTCCCGCCCAGCTCCCCGCCCCGCCCAGCCCCAGCTCCCCGCCCGCCCGCCTCTCCCCGCCATCCCTCCCCTCCCCCCACCCCTCCTTCCCGGCTCCCTCGTAGCCCCAGCCCCCCTGAAAGTAACCGCTACCGCCGCAATTTGAGACGGTTGAACAAGAAACAATAAATCACCCTCCAACAAATACGTCATTAAGTTATTTCTGACTAACTGTTAAATCGTGCTGCTGCAGGACGTGGGAGTTGTGTGTTGGCTGCCGTGT
>JAXIVJ010014226.1:0-27500 GCA_036785665.1 Chirona hameri | reverse complement strand
TCGTGTGTGTGTGTTCGTGTGTGTGTGTTCGTGTGTGTGTGTCGTGTGTGTGTTCGTGTGTGTGTGTTCGTGTGTGTGTGTTCGTGTGTGTGTGTTCGTGTGTGTGTGTTCGTGTGTGTGTGTTCGTGTGTGTGTGTTCGTGTGTATGTTCGTGTGTATGTTCGTGTGTATGTTCGTGTGTATGTTCGTGTGTGTTCGTGTGTGTTCGTGTGTGTTCGTGTGTGTTCGTGTGTGTTCGTGTGTGTTCGTGTGTGTTCGTGTGTGTTCGTGTGTGTTCGTGTGTGTTCGTGTGTGTTCGTGTGTGTTCGTGCGTGTTCGTGTGTGTTCGTGTGTGTTCGTGTGTGTTCGTGTGTGTTCGTGTGGTTCGTGTGGGTTCGTGTGGGTTCGTGTGGGTTCGTGTGGGTTCGTGTGGGTTCGTGTGGGTTCGTTCGTGTGGTTCGTGTGGGTTTGTGTGTGTTCGTGTGTGTTCGTGTGTGTTCGTGTGTGTTC
Source organism: Chirona hameri (assembly GCA_036785665.1). Taxonomy (NCBI): domain Eukaryota; kingdom Metazoa; phylum Arthropoda; class Thecostraca; order Balanomorpha; family Balanidae; genus Chirona; species Chirona hameri. The sequence continues at coordinate 27,011 of JAXIVJ010014226.1, read as the reverse complement.
GTGTGTGTTTGTGTGTGTTTGTGTGTGTTTGTGTGTGTTTGTGTGTGTTTGTGTGTGTTTGTGTGTGTTTGTGTGTGTTTGTGTGTGTTTGTGTGTGTTTGTGTGTGTTTGTGTGTGTTTGTGTGTGTTTGTGTGTGTTTGTGTGTGTTTGTGTGTGTTTGTGTGTGTTTGTGTGTGTTTGTGTGTGTTTGTGTGTGTTTGTGTGTGTTTGTGTGTGTTTGTGTGTGTTTGTGTGTGTTTGTGTGTGTTTGTGTGTGTTTGTGTGTGTTTGTGTGTGTTTGTGTGTGTTTGTGTGTGTTTGTGTGTGTTTGTGTGTGTTTGTGTGTGTTTGTGTGTGTTTGTGTGTGTTTGTGTGTGTTTGTGTGTGTTTGTGTGTGTTTGTTGTGTGTGTTTGTGTGTGTTTGTGTGTGTTCGTGTGTGTTCGTGTGTGTTCGTGTGTGTTCGTGTGTGTTCGTGTGTGTTCGTGTGTGTTCGTGTGTGTTAGTGTGTGTTAGTGTGTGTTCGTGTGTGTTCGTGTGTGTTCGTATGTGCGTATGTGCGTGCGTGCGTGCGTGCGTGCGTGCGTGCGTGCGTGCGTGCGTGCGTGCGTGCGCGCGCGCGTGTGTGTGTGTGTGTGTGTGTGTGTGTGTGTGTGTGTGTGTGTGTGTGTGTGTGTGTGTGTGTGTGTGTGTGTGTGTGTGTGTGTGTGTGTCGAACAGAGCATATTGGCACGTGGAGCCCAAACGGCTGGGCTTATTTCGACGCGGGTAGCACGGTTCGATGCGGCAACACGGGGGACAGATGATGGTACCGTTTTCTGGTCAATCGATGGCACGTGGCACGTGCAAAGTGCGTGGGCGACATTTTTTTTTTCTCGCCTCCTCCGGCCACACGGTTGGTGATACAGACTTGATGCTCGCAGTTCACGTGCACGATACAGCGGCCCAGACTCCGAAGTGGTTTCTGACCCAGAGGGGGTAAAATAAACCCCCCAGGGAGTAAAACTAAATTACGATTTTGAAGGAGCGGGCCTCCGCTGTCAGCTGGTGCCGGCCGGCCGTGGATACTGTGTGATGCACGCCATGCCTCAGTGATGGCGTACATCACTGAGGCACGCCACCCAGTGGCGGCTTGTGGTCAGAGGCGGAACTTTTTGTTTTTCGTTGGGGTTGTAATTGAGTCGGCGACGGGGGGTAGTAAAAGCGATGAATGATAAAAACGAAGTATGTGCACAATTGAAGTTTAACACCTTATAATGAACATAGGTTGTATTACCTTATTACTGACGTATTTTAGCAACAGTGAGGTGTGCAATCTTTAAAAAAATTGAAAGTATCATGGTTGGGTCAAAGTAGGCAAAGACTACCTCATGGTAGCTATTATTAAGGTTATACATAAATGGTGTGACTCAGCAACTAGCCATTTCTTGCAAGAAAGGCACCTCCTGGTGATGCCAATGGTCCAGGTCCGGTCCTTTTATATATTACAGTGAGATATACAAATACATATAACATATTTGATATTTCCCACAACTCACAAGGCCATGGGTGGATAATTGTTTTCAAAGTTGCCCCGGCCGAGGACAGGGGCGCAACCAAGGGGCCCTAGGGGGCACGTGGCGGGGGATGTCTGTGAGGTTAGTGACGGAATCGGATTCGAATTCAGCGTCGAGTAGATATTTGCTTCAAAATGTGGGAACAGTTCAATTGGGGCACGCTGATCACGCAAATGGCATTCATTTTGACATTCAAGGTCATCTTCAAAGTCATCTTCAAGGTCAAAAGACTTCGGCTCAAAACGACCCGAAGTTATTGTCCGATCGCAAAACAAAATAATGGTATCATTCTATTCCTCGGGTCAATATCTAGGCGCAGCTTTCGAAACCTCACTGGAGGCAAATGACATTGACCCTCATTTTCAAGGTCAAAGGACAAATAACCCGAAGTTATTGTCCGATCGCCAAAATCATGGTCTCATTCGATTCCTCGGGTTAATATCGACCCGATGTTATTGTCTAATTGACAAAATAATGATCTCATTCGAATCCTCGGGTTAATATCTAGCCACATCCTTCGCAAACTCACTCGTGGCAAATGACATGGACCCTCATTTTCAAGGTCATAGGACGGGGCGGCTCAAAACGACCCGAAGTTAGAAGCCGATTGCCAACATAATGGTCTAATTCGATTCCTCGGGTCAGTATCTGCCGTAACCTTTGCAACCTCACTCGTGGAAAATGACCTTGACCCTCAATTTCAAGGTCAAAGGACTCAAAACGACCCGAAGTTATCATCCAATCGCCATTGATCTTGAAATTGAGGGCCAATGTCATTTGCTACGAGTGAGGTTGCGAAGGCTACGGCTATATAGGTACTGACCCGAGGAATCGAATGAGACCATTATTTTGGCGATCGGACAATAACTTCGGTTAAAATTACCGTGAATGTCAAAATGAATGCCATTTTCGTGATCAGCGTGCCCCAATTGACCTGTCACCACATTTTGAAGCGAATCGCTACTCGACGCTGAATTCGAATCCGAATCCGTCGCTAACTTAATGGACATGCGGGGGAATCACGATTGAGGGCGCCTCTCCTGGGCGTCTGGACACCGAAGGTGCCACTCTCGAGTGTAGGTGGCGCCCCTTGAGTCGTGAGTGCCGGCGGCACCCCTTTAGATCGGACAATATGCCTCCTTTAGACCGGAGATAACGACCCCAACTGTGCCTCCCCCGAAAATATAAGTTTTATACCTGCCCGAGGTGTTCACTGAGACAAAATTGGCAAGGCTCAGCCTCCCTTGACTACCCCCCTCCCCCCATTTCGAAAGCGCACCGAAAGCGCAATTTTACCCATATTTGTCACAGTTCGTACCAAGTATGCATTTTTATGCTGGGATTATATTTGCGTTTCTGCACTCTTTTTTAAATAATAACTAAGGTCTTGCAAAAAAAGGTCTCTCAAAAGTGACTGCCCCGGCCCCGCCGGGGCAACTTTGAAGTTGCCCCGGCCGCAGCCGGGGCTGCCCTATAGGATTCTCCACCCATGCACAAGGCAAACAAATTAGGCGAGAACCAAACAGCATTATTTTAGTAAGGCAATAAATTAATCCCATCACCGAAATGACTAACTTTATCACCGTAAATTACTTAAAATCACCGAAACGTCACAACATATTGAGGATTTTGGGCTTCGGCCGATGGACTTCTTTAAAAATATGTAAACTGGCTCCAAGGGTTAGGTGAGGTGAGGTGAGGTGAGGTGAGGTGAGGTGAGGTTAGGTGAGGTGAGGTTAGGTTAGGTTAGGATAAAAGCTTGAGAAATAAATGGTGATGCTTTAACATGGAAGTCAATGAGAAAGTGGTCATTTCGGTGATGGATTAACCCTCGCCCCACGGGAGCTTTTTCACCTTCGCCCTACGGGGGGCTGACAGGGCCCCCTGTTAACTTCCAAACCAAGCAACTTAGAGCAATGCAGTAAGAACCAGCATGTTGCCTGTCATGGGAGGAATCTAACAGTATGCGATTTTTAGGTTTCAGGTCAACGGGTGACCTTCTAGGGCAAGTGAATGACCTCGGATTTACCACGTCCAGAACAGAGATTTTGCTCTGCAGAAAACATCAAAATTAGACATTGATAAATGTAAATAAAAAGGCATGTTCCTAGACCAGTTTTGGCTCAGAAATACAAACAAAGGTAATTATTTGTTCGTATCTTGTCAAAAAACTAAAAAAACGTTATTTTAAAAGATGACGACGAAAGGTGACTATGACGTCAGTTTCTTACACTTAGAGAACCATCACTCAGTCAAAAATGAAGATATTGCTTTGAAATTTGGTATGGGTATTTTCCATACTCAGTACTCTCACATATATTCCAGTTTTTCTAATATTTTTGAAAATTTTGATTTTGTGGGGATTAAAAAAAATAGGGGTCAAAAACTCAAATTTGTTCAAATCCGAGATCACCATTTTAAAGAGAATGCCATTTTGTATCTTTGGTGAATTGCGTTTGGAATTTGTTTCAAAACTCTGTTTTCTACGATTTTGCAAATATTTCTCTTTTTTACCAACATGACGTCATCAAAACATGATTATCTCCCAAAGTGCTCAACCAATTTCAATTAAAGTTCTACAGCCTACGTCTAATTGTTGTAAACTCAACTGCCAAAAATTTCAGCAAGATGCATTGCATGTATAAAAAGTTATTCAAGATAAACCTCAGGGGGGCCTGTCTGGCCCCCCGTAGGGCGAGGGTTAATACCCTGCCTTTTAGGAATACTAAAAAACGTATGTAAAATTAGCAGCTGATTGATATTGCCCAATCTATAATTTTGAGGCCCGTTCCCTCAGAATTGCCTGAAACTTGACAGGTAGGTTGTCCTTGCCACGCTAAACACGAAAAACGTAAAATTATCCTGGAATATGGGCTACTTTTACAGTTATAACGTTTTAAGTTTTGAATGTCTGTCAGTTGAATATCTGGCTAACTTGACGCAGAAAGCCTCCAATTCCTGCGCAGTCGTTTCAAAATAAAGGAAGACAGACATTCCAAACTTAAAAAATGTATAACTCTGAAAGTAGCCCGCGTTCCAGGCTAATCTTAAGTTTTTCGTGTTCAGCGTGGCAAGGAGGGCCTACCTGCCAAGTTTCAGGTGATTCTGAGGCGACGGGACTCAAAACTGTAGATCTCTAAAACGGTATAACTCTGAAAGTATCCCGCGTTCCAAACTAATTTTACGTTTTTCGTGTTCCGCGTGGCAAGGAGGACGTACCTGCCAAGTTTCAGGAAATTCTGAGGCTACGTGGCTCAAAAATTTAGATTGATACTACTGGGCAATATCAATCTACTGCTAATTTGACGTAACTTAATAAAAGAGACAAATATGACTCAGCTATGTCAAATATGTACATTTATTTTGCCCTTGTATATTGCTTTCAATATTTATGCTGTTTTCACATGCGTTTTTGTTTGATGGATGTTGGATTAGGCTATCCTCTTTTAAAATGACTTTTACTGAAGTGGCCTTCTACTTTTCAACACCATGACCAGGTATATCTTGTGAAAATAATGTTTGTCTGGCTAAAAATTGAAGGTTGTGGTAATTCTAAATTTAAACTCATTTGATTTGGGTCTATGGTTATTTGTGGTCTTTTTCCAGCTCAGGATGATTGGTATGCCTTCACGTCTTTCACACACCAAAATATTTATAATATTGTTCAAGTTCTTCATTAAGTGTCAATTTCACCAACATATTTTAGCTCAAAATGTAATATAACTTTTGCCAACAATAAGTTGTAATATAACTTCCTAAGGGTGCATTCTAATGTGAAATGTGTGACCTATCCAGAACTAAGCCCAATGTAAAATATGCTACACTCAATCTTGTTTTGCTCATGTTTTTATGTTAACACCTATATATTGCCATTTTGTGGGTGTCTGAAATTGACAAAAATGTTACCCATTTGTCAGTAAGCAGTGTTGTTCTATAGTGTTAATGACCCAACTGAATATGACCCTGCACCCCTGGGTACCTACATAGTCTTTCTCAGTAATTTTGGGATAACATGTACTACCTATTGTTGGATTTTAAATGTTATTTTATGACAAACTTTACTAACATTTTAAAGTTTGTCCTTTGCTGTGTTCATATATTTATTAATTGTTTTGTTATGATTGTTATTGAAAAATCCTTTGGTGAAAAATCCTTTGGTTTTGCGTACCGTTTACAGTATTTATTTACTTGGGTAGGCATTCACTGGCAATGTTGGGGTTGTAATATTCATGATTGGGGTTGTAGTTTTTGAGGATGCAGTTGTAGCTACAACCCCAAAAGTATATAAAGTTCCGCATGTGCTTGTGGTGACGTCACAGTCTGAGGTCACCGCAACAGCCAATCAGCGGCGGCCTAGCCGGCTGGGGCCAAATTACGGAATTATCGTACAATTTTTACCCCACGGCAATGCCCCGATCGCATTGCCGGCCTCTAGTAGTACCTTGGTCATGGCAGGCAAGTTTATCGAGCTGTTGCAGCCGGTACGCCCCACTTGTGAAGGAAGTCCTGCTGGCTGGAGTCAGGGGCGGGCCGAGCGGTGTGTGTCCGGATGACGATGGTCGCAATATTGCAGCAGTGCTGACTCACTCGAGTGGCGCTTTTCCTCCTGGCAAAGGCGTGAAATTACGAAGGCTCACACAAACAAAAATCACACAATGGATCCGTGTTCACGGCGTGATCATTTTAACCCGCGCACTGCAGGGGGTTTGCGCCGAACACGAAATGCAGGGGGGTTGATTTCCGCCCCGTGAGATCTCGAAAACTACGCTGCGTAGCGGCAAGCTAAAAAGGGCGTTTGATAGCTTGATACAAGTTCGATCGAAAGTAGTTCAGTTTTTTTAGGCCAGGTCAAAATTGAGGTCACTAGAGGTCATGAAAAGTTATGTTTTCCAGCTTTGTCCTGTTTCAGGACTTCGCTCCAGAAATTCCCATATATCTCGAGAACTATGCTAGCTAGAAGCAAACGGCAAACAACGATCGCCAGCCATTGAAATTTTCAAACGAATAATTGTTCTCAAATTTGATATCAGGTCAATATTTGAGGCTCCAGAGGTAAAAAAGGGGAAAATGCTGTTTTTTGGCAAACCTGTTTTTCACTAATAACTTTTAACTTAATGTCGTTAACGAAAAACTGTTTACGCTATTGTGTTTATCTCGTCAAGGCGCTTCGATAGATATGCATAGTGACTTTGTTAAGTCAACTTAAAAATGTGACCACAGGTCACGTGACCTCGACCTGAGGTCAAGAGCCAAGTAGGTAATGTTGCATATAGAGAGATGTGTCTCGACGAGACAAACATATTTATGTCGGTTTTACTTCTTTATCTTCATTATGTCGCGAGTTATTGACAAGTAAGTGATGGTGAACTCGGATGACCTCAAATGACCCCATAGGGGTCACTGAACAAAACTTGCACTTGGATCATCAAGAAGATCCTATAATAACATGACTCAGAAGTAATTGGACTTATAGCATGAATATCCTTGAAATAAGAAGCATTTTAATATTTCCCCATTGACTTACTATGGGGAGGTCACGATATTGACCTGACCTTAGGTCACCGATATCAAAATTCAGAGATTACTAAATTGTAAGTACTTATGCCCTCATGACACCCTGTAAGTTTCAAACTGATCGGTGAGAAACTCTGGCTTTGGCACAACTGCAAACGTTTTTGGAGATGGGGTCACTTGACCTGGTCTGGTGACCTAACCTGAGATGACCCGAGGTCAATTTTGTTTTTTCAAAGTGTGCGTTATTTATTTCCTAACAGGTGTGCAAAAACCAAACGGCGCTGCACGCCGCCGTTTTTTCGCTATCTGAGAAAACATTAGAGAGGCGGAAATCAACCCCCTGCAGTGCGCGGGTTAAGGCCGGCACATTTGCTTTCAATATGGCCATATTTCGCTTGAGTATCGAGTTATTTGCTTTTGATATTTGTATGTTGACTTATGTACCCTGTTCAACTTCTGTTTGATTTTGACTGGTATTGTGTTCAAAGTTTCGGTAATACAAAGCTTGAATGCGAACATGATGGGATTCATATGCGATCTATGAAAACTTGATCGTGATTCTCTTGCCAGTACTGCACTAAATAGTAACCGTTTTATTTAATGCTTGATATTGATACACTGTAACTGAAGCCGAGGTTGGAAAGCGTTATAAGATTTGTTCATATATTTTGTTTTTAATACTTCTTTCAGTTCAGACTAGTAACCGGCAGACACTGGTGTGTCGCGGGTCGCGCTTGGCAACAATTACAGATAATCTAACCAGCATGGAAACAAAATTACGTACTGTTCAGTGTTCAAGTTAAATGTCACCCCACAACTTTGCACGCCTTATGGACTAAATTCGGATGTGTCATGCGGCATTGGTAACGCTGTTTGTATCTCGCACTGCACAATGCTAGCACAAACCAGACGACTCTTGTACTACACTGGAAAGTATAATCGGTCTACTCGTGATCTTCCCTTGTCACCACGTGGCGCTACGGTCGCGATAGGCACAACAAAGGGGGTTTCCCCACCGTAGGTTGGCCGTTTTCACGATGGTGATTGTTCTGTCTGACAGGTGCGTGACCTGGGCAGGGGAAGGAGGGAGTGCGGGGCGGTGTCGGAATGGAATGCGCCGCCACCCGGGTGGTGACCAGGGCGTCTGTCTCGAAGGTCAAGGGGTCAGCTATCCTGAGCTGGCAGAGATCCAACATTGGAGACTGAATAACAGTGTTCATCAAATCAGCCCAAATAGCTGAGTCGGTATAGCTGTCTACTCCTAGCGCATTTGTAGATTGGTCGTGGGTTCGAACCGGGCTGGCACCAGGCGCTTTTTTACGTGTATTTCTTTCTTAACCCGCGAGTTAATGGGGTGTATTTCATAACGCGACTTACTGGGGGGGCTATTTTTTGCCCCCCCCCCCCCCCTCGGATCTCCGGAACTACTACACCGAATGTAAAAATTCAAACGGTATTCGATAGCCCTGGAAAATGTATCGAGGGAAACGTAATATTGTTGACTTCGGGGTCACCGATGACGTTGTCGCGCAAAATTGCTATATTAAACGCATAAGCTGTCGATAAATCGGTATGATTAGTGTGTCTGACACTTCTAAGTACCTTTCTAAGCTAATTATGACCTTGGGTCTGGTCAAGGTCATCCGAGGTCACGAGGTCAAACTGCAGATTACGGTCATTAGGCGTTGTAACACATGTTTATGGGTTTGTTTTTTGTCTAGAACGCGTAAAATGACCTTAGAACATTGTTTGTTCCATATAAATAGAAGCAAAAAACAAAAATGGAAATGCGTTTTTATGCATAATAATGCTGTGAGAGGTGATCGATTTGTGTCATTTAAAGGTCATAACTCAGTCATTTTTGAAGATATTAACTTCAAATTTGGTACACATATTCATTGCACACGTCTCGATCATATATGTTCCGGTTTTGGATAATTCTGATTTTTTCTTGAAATTTTGTTAAAAAAAATGTATTTGGATTTCTCAAAATTTTGAATTTAAAAAAAACTCAAAAATCCGAGATCGCAGTTTGATAGCCCGGTCTATTTTCAGTAATTTTATTTGAAACAATTGAGTTTATCTCAAACATCGTACCTTTGACAGCGTTTTCCGCAAACCATTATTTTGCAACAAAAACTGAAGAACATGACGTCACCCTGACGTCATTATCGGTTGACCTATCACAACCTCGCATTTTTCCTTTTGCCAACAAGTGTAGAATTGATGTGAGAGAAGGTATTGCAAGTTTGGTGACGATACCGGTGTTCGTTTACGAGTTATTGCAAAATAGCGGGATGGGGGCAGAAAATAGCCCCCCCCCCCCCCCCCCCCAGTAAGTCGCAGGTAATCACGCCACGTGTCATGTGTAATGTTCCACCCCGAAATAACGAATGCGAACGTCCACCTGATGATTCTACGCGAAAAAGAAGAAAAAAATGCAGCGGCCCTCGCATATGTTCGCATCACGCCGCTCCGTAGGTACTAAACGCTCCGCCAACACACCCGGGCAGGTTTATATCCATTAAAGGGATATTGCCACCTCCGGAGGATTTCTAAAAAGCAACTTAAATGAATGGTATTATGATGGGATCATTAACCCGCGAGTTACTGGGGGGGGGCTATTTTTTGCCCCCCCCCCCCCCCCCCCCCCCCCCTCCCGTTATTTTGCAATAACGCTTAAACGAACACCGGTATCGTCATAAAACTTGCAGTACCTTATCTCACATCAATTCTACACATGTTGGCAAAAGGAAAAATATGTGGTCATGATAGGTCAACCGGGAATGACGTCAAGTGACGTCATGTTCTCCGGTTTTGGTTGCAAAATAATGGCTTGCGGAAAACGCTTTCAAAGGTACGATGTTTGAGATAAACTCAATTGTCTTGAATTAAATTGCTTACAATAGACCGGGCTATCAAACTGCTATCTCAGAGTTTTCAGTTGTCTTTTTTTATTCAAAATTTTGAGAAATCCAAATACATTTTTTGTTGTTTTTACAAAAATTTCAAGAAAAAATCAGAATTATCAAAAAAAAACGGAATATATGTGATCGAGACGTGTGCGGTGAATATGTGTACCAAATTTGAAGTCAATATCTTCAAAAATGACTGAGTTATGACCTTTAAATGTCAAAATCGACAACCTCTCACAGCATTACTATGCATAAAAAACGCATTTCCATTTTTGTTTTTCACTTCTATTTATATGGAACAAACAATAATCTAAGGTCATTTTACGCGTTCTAGACGATAAACAAACCCATAAACATGTGTTACAACGCTTAATGACCGTAATCTGCAGTTTGACCTCGTGACCTCGGATGACCTTGACCTGACCCAAGGTCATAAACAGCTTAGAAAGGTACTTAGAAGTGTTAGACACACGAATCATACCAATTTATCGACAGCTTATACGTTTAATATCACAATTTTGCGCGACAATTCCATCCATCGAGACCTTTTGACACGGTCAAACATTTTGTACTTGACCTGACCTGTGACGTCATCGGTGACCCCGAGGTCAACAATATTTGTTTTCCGCGATAAATTTTCCAGGGCTATCGAATGCCGTTTGAAATTTTACATTCGGTCCAGTAGTTCCGGAGATCCGAGGGGGGGGGGCAAAAGATAGCCCCCCCCCCGTAGGTCGCGTTATGAAATATACCCCAGTAATTCGCGGGTTAAAAGGCGTATCCAGAACGGGTATTTGAGGAGAGGGGAGGGGGGGGAAATCCCAAAAAGACTCACACGATTCTGAAAGCTCAACGGATTTCACATGCGTATGCATTGGGAACTGATTTAAAACAAATTGTCCTTAGTAAAAGTTGCTTAGATTGTTTTCTATATCAGGAAATGTGTCAATTTTGTGCCGATTTCAGGCGGTTTGGGGGGAGGGGCATGGCCCTCCGCCCCCCCCCCCCCCCCCCGCCCCTGGATCCGCCCATGGTCCCGTTCCCTGATAGGTATGTCGAAAGAGGCGGTGGTGTACGCCAGTAGACAAGGCCATGAGTGTCACAAGTCTGACGTCAAGGACGCCACGGTCTAGTCGCGTAAGTCGCGTTATGAAATATACCCCAGTAACTCGCGGGTTAACCCTCGCCCGGGTAGGGGGTGGATGCCACCCCCTCGTTTTTTCTAGAATAACTCACGTAGTTTTCAACCGATTTTGTTGCAACTTTCATTACCCTACTTTGGAAAATGTCCCCACATACTCTGAACATTATAAATTTCTAACCCTTATGACCCGTTACCTATGACCTGTTGCTTTGTTGTTTGTTGGGGCTTAAGGGCGCGACGACTGCATGGTCAATTTGCGCCCATGTATGACCTGTTGCTCAATGTCATGGCAGGCGCAACTGGCGTCCCGCAGTATCGATGCTTGTAACTTCTGCAGTTTTCGAGTGTTTGTTGTTCAGGAGCATATGAACAGGTGTTTCCAGGTGATAGTTGTGGTTTCCACTGAGATTGTGACCTCGATTGACCTTTTCAGAGGTCAACTGAGGTCATTGACCTCCGATGACCTCAGATGCCTTTTTGGGCTTCTGTCGGTTTCCAGGGCATTTTGTGACGCTGATTTCAAATGTGGAATCCATTTTACATAATTATATGTTCCACTGGGGTCATGCGCTTCCACAGGTCAACCGAGGTCATTGTACCTCAGATGACCGGACATGACTTTTTTTGGAATTTGGCAGTTTTTAGGACATTTTGTGACGCTGATTACGAATTTGGCACCCATTAAGCATTATGATATGCTCATTCACGATTATAGCTCGATAAAATTCAATGTATACGCATTTTCAAGTTTGATGACATTTGGGTCATTGACATGACTTCAGAGGTCACCTAATAACCCAAGACATTAAAATCGGGAATCAGCGGCTTCCTCTCGTTACAAGCAACACGCTCGTTCTTTAATCGAAGCTCTATATCAATTAGGGCCGAAACACTAAGGGAGGTCGTACCCCCCCCCCCCCCAATGGTTGATTTATCTAAGCATTAATTCATACGATGAAGCATGCAGCGCTCAGGACATACTCCCTTTTGGCGGATTCGAGAAAGGAGATCATGACACATGTAATACAACTTATTGTATTTGTAGTTTGTCCCAGGAAAGCAACAGATACCGGCCGGTTACCGCTGATTAAGGCGTTTTGCTGGTTTAGATGGGAGATATTGTCCGCTGAAAATTTGAGTTTTGCTTGACATTACAAAGTTGCCCGAGGCTGTAAGTCGAAAACCATTTGACGGACGTGGATGAAAAGTTCCCAGCGTGAATCAACCCAGATAACCCCAGACACGTAGTTTTGTCGAAATATGAGATGTAGTGTTATTTAGAGATTGTTTTGGTCGATCTGTTCTGGAATGCCCCAATTGCCCCCTCCCCCAAAACGCGAAAATCGGTAGACAAATGCATATCCCCCCCCCCAACCGTTCCGGGAGGTTGTGATTTTTGTTCCGGGAAGGGGAGATTTACCCCCTCCCCTGCTCAACGAAACTTTCGTGCTGATGACCCGACGCCCCCCCCCCCCGCTCAAAGACCTTTCCCGCTGACGATCCGACGCCATCCCCCCCCCCTCTCAACGACTCTGCACGCTGACGACCCGACGCCACCCCCCCCCCCCCCCTCTCAACGGCTCTGCGCTGACGATCCGACGCCACCCCTCCCCCCCCCTCTCAACGACTCTGCGCGCTGACGACACGACGCCACCCCCCCCCCCCCCTCTCAACGGCTCTGCGCTGACGACCCGACGCCACCCCCCCCCCGTTCGACAACTTTTCGCTGACGAAATGGAGCGGAATTTGTTGCCCTAAAAAAACTCGAAACCTAGATCCGCCACTGAAGCTAGGGACCTGGGGTTACCTATTATTGGTCAAGTAATATTCCTTGAAAGGCAGAAAGGCAGATTACTTACAAATGATCAATATAACAAGAAATACTAACCACTGAACAAAGTGCTATCATCACTTTCCCTATCATGATTATATGTCACATGATGGGATAAAACTAAAAGTCCAATCTTTGGACACATCCTAACTTCAGACCTTCCATGCTGTCAGAGTGCAGACAATACTGGCGCACAGTGCTTTAGTGTGTCTGTATTGTTTACATTCTTATAGCATGAAGAGTCTGACTCTGAGGTTAGGTGTGTCCGGGGGTTAAAACAGTTGTTGACCGTACAGCACATCATACATGCCAAATGCTATTTCCTCATTACCTGATATCAATGAATAATGAATATAGGTACAAGTTCTATACTTTAATTTGCATTTTTGTCCTAATTATTTTTAAAAGCTTTCATTCAACAGTGGATAATTTTACTAAAACAAAATCATTTTGAGCAAGTACCTACCAACAAAGGATTATCCATCTTCCTACACTCTGACTCTTCGTTAATCATCAATTATCCATGTTTCAAAGCCAAAGCAAATTCAAACAATATAATCGAATCGTCAAACAAGTTCAACTTCAAGCTAATCAAGGCCATACATATCAAGGCAAACTAATCACACAGTCTGATGGTAATGCCACCCTTGCTTGTGGTGGCGTTACCATCAGAATCTTGAGATATCACTTGGTAAACCTAAAACTGACGATGTATTTGATGTATTTGTATTAACCTTTGGTGCCCCTGTAGACCCATGGCGCCCCCCTTGACGGCGAAAATGCCGCCCCCTGGGTCAGCCGCCCCCCCCCCCCCCCCTTCGAAAAATCCTAGATCCGCCCCTGTGTCAGACAAACAGCGACTCCTCGAATCGGATGTCGAACTCACTCTGTGCATCCGCCAATTACTCGTCATGTGGTGGGATTTGTCGGAAGTGCATTGTGCAGGTGTTTACGTTAAGCCCGTAATCGCACAAAGTTGCCTGGGTTGTGGTTTCCTATATGTTTGTGGAGTGGGTGCCAGACCACCAGCACAATCAGCACGATCATGACGGGTGATAGCATCCTCGCATTGCGGGCCTACGGGTCGGACAGCAATGACTCGGGAAGAGATGATGAAGAGGCATTGACCGCTCATATAAAACCCATTGCATCTTCTGAGGGTTTAACTTCTGTGAAAGCGTTACAGGTTCTAGAGCCGGTAGTGAGGTTGAGGGTGTACCCGTCAGCAGACATGATGGCCGGAGCCTACAGTGCGCCTACTCGTGGGTGGAAACCTGGACAAGCTTCCAGTTCCGCGGGTAATCAGAGGTCGGCGGCCGAGTGGTCAGCCTATCTGGCTACGAACCGGGATCGATCCCGAGAGAGGGCCCGATTTCTTCTCGCCGCGCTTCTGCTTTTCTACATAGCTGGAGGCTTCTCCCTAGTAAGACACAGTCAATCGCTGCTGGAGGCGCAGTCAACTTTTACCAACGCAAACGCATCCCGGGTAGCAGCACCGGAGGCCCGGTTGGAAGAGACATCGGATGTTGGCGCGGTCAGACATGGGGTGCTGCGGCGGCCACCTGGCGGGGATGTGCGGCAGGATCAACCTACCTGCCCACCGCGGTCCGAACACGCCAGTATCGTGCATGGACTCTGGCAGGCCGCAGAACACGTGCCCAGCCCCGCCACGGGCTTGTTTACGCCAGTCGACTGTGTAAAAAATGCCAGTGTCAGCACCACTGGGCTTCCACCTATCGGCAGACCAATGAACTCTAGGTTTGCGGTGGTGAACTTTGTACGCAGAGGTCGATTTTTCAGATCGAGGGTGAGGTATGACAGCAAAGCCACGGCTACTTACCAGAGTTGTCGCCTGCTGCTCGTCGCCGGCGACGTCGAGGCCAACGCCGCCCGACCGCCGATCCAGGACCACGAACCGGCAGACAAGGCTCACAGCGCTACTTCACAACACGCAGAGCATACGGATCAAGCTGGGGTGTCTGCGGGCCGGTGCCGAGGAGCTAAAATCATACGACATAATAGCCCTCACCGAAACGTGGCTGGACGATGCGGTCGGCGATGCTGAGCTGGAAGCGGTGTTCCCGGATCACACCTGGTTCCGGCGAGACAGGGGCAGCGTAGGAGGAGGCGTGGCTTGCGCTGTACGGTCCTCTCTCCAGCCAATTAAGAGGCCCGAGCCGGACAACAACACTGAAACTCTTCTGATTCAGCTTGGACAGCTTAACACCACTGTGACAGTGTGTTACCGCCCACCCAGTGATGATCTGGCCCTGGAGAGAATGTGTCAGTGCCTGGCTGAGTTGCCTGGTGGACCACTGTTGGTGCTAGGCGATTTCAACCTGCCAGAGATACAGTTGGAGCCGCGACCCAGCGAAGGGGCCCGTCCGACTCTCCAGAGGAACACTCTCCGTGGAACTCGGTTCATTGATCACTGTGATGTGCTGGGCTTGAGCCAGTATGTGACCCTGCCTACCAGGCAGACTAATGTTCTCGATCTTGTGCTGGCCAGGGGCGTGGGCGAGGTGTGTGCTAACCCTCGTAAGAGTGTCATTGTATCGGACCATGACGAGATAATTGTCTCATGTATTGTTAACAGAACGGCACAGCCGGTTCGTGTTACACGATCTACAGCCCTTAACTACCGGCGCGCAGATGTCGATGGGCTGCGTCAGGCGCTCAGTGTTACTCCCTGGCATTTGTTAGAGGGACTCGATGTGGATGATGCTGTCTTTATGTTCTACACGCTTGTTGACTCTCTCATCCGCGATCACATACCACTTGTAGTGACTAAAAAGCGATTCCCACCATGGTTCGATGCTTCTGTCAGGAGGGCGCTTAAACTGAAACAAGCGGCGTTCGAGCGTCTGAAACGTCACCCAACCGATGAGGCCATTAAAGCCGCATTCGGCCAAAAGCGGACCGACTTTAAACGCCTGTCGGACGTTAGATACACCGACTACTTGAAGGGCCTGGTGGGTGAATTTCGGACGAATCCGAAGCGGTTTTGAACGTTTGTGAAATGCTTCAAGCAAACTAAAGGTCTCCCAATGCTGGTTAACAACGGTGCACGTGTTTCGGATGACATCGAAAAGGCGAATCTGCTGAACCGCACATTTGCCTCCAAAATGTTCTGACCCGGACGTCGCTGTTTTCCCCGACATGCCTTTCAGCATTGGGGATCGGCTGACGGAATTTGGGGTGTCCCAAGAAACTGTGCGCCGTTTGCTGCGGGAGCTGGTTGTTAGCAAGGCATGTGGTCCGGACGGATTGAGCGCCCGCATACTTCGCGAATGTGCAGATGAATTGGCTGCCCCACTGTGCAAACTTTTCAAAATGTCCTTGTCCGCAGGAATTTTACCTGAGCAATGGGAATAGTACCTATATTCAAGAAGGGGGCGCGAAACAACCCGGACAATTATCGTTCGGTTTCATTGTTACCCTTATGTGCAAAAATCTTTGAAAAAATTGTCTGTGACCAGATCTTCCAACACGTTCAGCCGCACCTTTCCCCGTTCCAGCATGGATTCGTTCCAAACCGCTCGTGCCACACATCTCGCTTCCTTTCTATCGCACGGGTGGACGGCCATCTCAAACAAGTGCCAGCTTGACACTGTATATACCGATTTTGCGAGTGCATTCCAGAGCGTTAACCATCGCTTGTTGCTGTATAAACTTGAGAAAATGTACGGTATAGATGGCGTCGCTCTGCGGTGGCTGACATCATACCTGGGGAGGCGAAAGCAGCGGGTAGTTTTAAATGGAAAAGTGTCTGATTGGGTTCCGGCTGTGTCCGGAACACCGGAAGGGGGAACATCTCTCCGCTCCTGTTCTCTCTCTATGTGAACGACCTGTCCACCGTCATCTCCACCAACTGTTTGCTTTTTGCTGACAATTTGACATTGTTTCATGAGGTAAAGTCCAAAACGGATGTCCTTGTACTCCAGCAGGACCTAAACGCAGTGACGCGCTGGGCGGCCGACTGGAAACTGAAACTCAATGCTTCAAAATGCAAATCTTTCAAAATTACTCTGAAACGTGACTTCATTGAATCATCGTACTCAATTGATGGCGTAGCTCTGGAGAACGAAGAAGAAGAAAAAAAAACGTCAAGTCCATTCGAGACTTGAGTGTCATTCTTGACCAAAAGCTGACCTTCGCAGATCATGTGAACTCAATCGTCACCAAAGCCAATCGAGCACTAGGTCTGCTCATTCGGACATTCCAGTCGGCCTCCCCCCGGTGTAAGCTGGATAAGCAAGCGGCTCTGGCTGCTTATAACGCCAACGTTCGGTCGATTATTGAATACTGTTCAATCATATGGAGTGGTGCAGCCAGATGCCATCTCGTTCGCGTGGAGAGGGTGCAGCATAAATTTGTGATGTGGCTTGCGCGTCATATGGCGTTCGATGGACCGTCTCTCGCATACTGTGATCTGCTGTCAGCATGCAATGTATCTCATTTAGGAACTCGGCGTGCGCAGTGTGATGTTCTATTTTTGTGCAAACTATTCAAAGGCTTGATCTCATCATCACACCTTCTGGAGTGTTTCAAGCTCCATGCGCCAACAAGGCAAATAGAATCGCGACAAGATCACTGTTCGATGAGCCATTCGCCAGAGTGATAACTGTATCGTCCGGACTGTTTGTGCGCATTCCTCGTATCGTCAACGATTTTCTAGGTTTTTCGCCAAGTTCCTACATTTTTTACGATACGCTAGGGCAGCTGAAACGGCAGACCTTGGCTTATGCATCAACTGTGAGACCCAACATGAGACGCATCATCGATGTAAGGTTGTTCCGGTTGGGAAGTTGTATGTGCATACCTGCTTGTTGATTTGACTTCACCTGTAATTGGGCACATGCCTGTTGGTGATTGAATACAAATACAGAATAATATTTGTACTCATTGGCGCATTCGGAACAAACAAAATAAGTTACTTTTGAGTTTTGAGTTTGGGAGGTCCAACCCCCCCCCCCCCCCCCAAAAAAAAAATGGCTAATTTAAAAACAAAATTTTCGACATTTTATTTCTTTTTACATGAAAAAATTATTTAAAGCAAAATTCCCCACGCAAACGTTGCTCAAATTGTCTTCAAATCCGGGCAATGTGTCGATTTTCGGCTGATTTCAGCCGTTTTGGGGAGTGGCCTCTACGAACCCTCGTTTCCGCCACTGCTTACGCTGCGACTAAATATATTTACTTACACTATGATGCAATGTCGTCAGCTGCACTTAAGCTACCTATGTAAAGACGAGCTTGTCGAAGTAGTGATAAAGTGGTACACCTATAGCGATATATCACTCGCTATATCGTTTCAAAAGAGACAAATAAATATCGTCAAGCTGAGGATGTTTATTGTTTGTGCACAATGCCATACTACAGTAGTACACAACGCCGTCAGTACTGCATCGTGTATAGTACACGAATGTCTTCAGTATACTATGTAGATGTACTAATAGTACATAAACGTTCTCACTGTAGGTGCTATGCTGTACTCTGTCCTGAAACCATGAGTTGCCCTCCCCCTCCCAACCTCCCAAACGGCCGGACGTACAACAGTGGCGGTCGGCTGACGGACGGCCTGCTCCACCCCCCCCCCCCCCCCCCCCCTCCCCCTGTCAAAAACTTCTGGTTGATGGCTGACGGGCCTGCTACCCCTCCCTCCCCCTCGCTCGACAACTGTTTTGGAAATACGTCACTGGATTTGCCCCCCCCCCCCTAAAACCCACGGCTATATCCACCCTTGATACTATATGCATATACATTATGCATAAACGTCCTCAGCCTGAGACGGTCTCATGCACGTTCTGTTACGTTCTTTCTACGTTCTTTGGTGGCTGTGAGTGGGTTAAGGTCATTTTACGAGTTCCCACAGACCCACAGCCATTTCATCAAGCCACGCCACTGCGTCCACTGGCGGATCTATGGGGGGGGGGGGCATCAGGGGCCAATGCCTCCCACAGGAGTCTGGGGGGGGGGGGGCATTCAATACAAGTATGCCCGCCTCCCCCACACGCGAGTTCCGATTTATCGTAAAATCGTAAAAATTGCCTTTGCAGCGGTTAAAATCCAGCTATTCACAGTAAAAAAACGGGAAATTTCGAGCCGCTTCGCAGCATGACACAACTTTCGCCATCGCTTATACAAATTTGGAAAATGGGAAAATTAATTCCATTAACCCTATTCCCTGCGGGGGGCAGATTCTGCCCCTCCCCGGTGGTTTTTCACTTGCCGCTTTTAAACCGTTAGGCCTAGCCAGTGGTGTCGCCATGGTTTCAAAACTTGTACGGACACACCATGACATCGAACCTTTCGAGCGGGGGTGCATGGGTGTCAATACGGTGTTTAAAGGAATTCAGTCACTTTCATAATGGGATTTTTAGCGCTGAGATAGCAGTTTTGAAGGCCATTTCGAGAAATCACTTACTGCATACTTTGGTTGTAAGGACTCTCCTGCTGAATATATTTGATGTTTTGTCCTGTCATTTAGCGTTGTGTCAAAAAAAAACGTAGCGCTGTGTCGAGAAGCTGCATATGTAAGCATGTGATAAAAACAGCGTTACTGGACCAGCGAGCGAACTCTTCGCCACTGACAATATCCTAGTCATGTAAGCAATGATGAGATAATCATTACATTTGCACTTACTAATTTGATAGATAATTATTTCAACCAAGTTCCTAGCCTTTTACAGCTCACTTCTATTCTTTTTTCGAAGCACACAATGTAGTGGACCAAGCACCATATCCTCCTGCTGCCAAAACGCTAACTGGAACTCTCATCCTGTTCCGAGGGATATGGGAGCCGGGACGAATTTTTCAGAGGCCCGCCGAGGGATTTGAATCACGGTCCCCGGCACAGAAAGCAAGTATCTTGCCACTGCATGCCAGATTGCTCCCCGAAGCACACACTATCATAACACATGCGCCATTTTCGAATTTTGCACCACTTTCGCAATCTATACTGAAAATGCGTGTCCATGTTATCGAAATATATTGCTTTCGAGACGAAGACAAAATTGGGGGTATATCTGGATAATTTAGCCAAATATTTTTAGGAAAAAAAGACGAAAAGTGTGGCGGCCATAGCCTCCCGGCCCCTTGTTCCTATGCATGTGACATTTTCGCTCAGGTCAATATTGAGGTCACCAGAGGTCATCAAAGGTCAAATTTTCCAAGTTTAGGGCTTCGCTTCAGAAACACCCCAAATATCTTGGGAACTATGATAGCTTGGAACAAACGGAGAAATGCAATCGAAAGTTCTCGAAAATGCTATCGCTTATGTGTCCTCAAATTGTATATAAGGTCAATAGTTTAGGCTTCAGAGGTAACCAACGGTCATGTTGTCATTTTCTTCCCAAAAGTTGTTCGTGCATAACTTGTTACCTAATAAAGATAAGACAATAGTTTTAACACCATCGTGCTTACTTCGTCAAGACGATCCAACCATACTTATGGTGACCGTATCGGGTCAAGTTCAAAATAGGGCCTCAGGTCAAGGTCATTTGGTGACCCAGGTTTCAGGAGGCACATCCAAACGCCCCAGTACGGCGCGGGTTATGCCTAATGGCTAATACACTGTGCTTGGATCTATGTAAAATAAAACGCGCGTGCTGTCGCGTTGTCAGCACCAGGAGGAAGCCAAATACAGTTCAGTAAAATTACGGCCTGGCCATTTATGTTACTGGACTAGTGACTAACACGAGGGTATTTTGTTTTGCTCCCTCGCGTATTTTGCAATATCTCGTAAACTACCGCCAATATCGTCCCCAAACTTGCAGTACCCGCTTTCATATCAAGCACCAGTCATTAAACGGCTAAACATTTTAGCAATGACAAGGAGAAAATGTCAATGTCTCTTGCCATTTTCGCACAAACTCCTATTCCCGAACTCCAGACGAAAAACGTTAACATTTCATTCCAACTGGCCATTTGTGCGTTCAAGTTGGGTGGGGGACAATAGATGCCTTTTTTTGTTGAGCCATAAGTTCCAGGAATAGAGGTAATTCGTCACAATTTGTCACAAATAGTCCATCTGAAGATAATTATAATATACACATTTCAGGTATCCTTATCTCTAATTCTGCACCTTCAAATGGTTCTGCAAACTTGTACGGACAGTCCGTACAAGTTTTTGGAGGTTCGCCAACTTGTACGGACACTGCCCGTACTGTCCGTAGTGGTGGCGACGCCCATGGGCCTATCGTCCTGAAACTTTGTGACTTTTGCCAAAATTGAATGGCGCGTGTTGTGTCAAAAAAAAATAAAAAATCGGTCCAGAGAGGCGGTTCCAGATTCTTGTTTTTGGGAGGTTGTTACGAATGCGGTTTTGCGTCGTATACTTCCTTCGTGGTTTGCAGTGCAATACATGCGTCAGAAACAATTTCATTGCAATATGCATCATAGATACTGGGATTGTACATATTTTTGGGGCAGAGGCGCACTCAGAATAAACAAAATGGGAGGCGATACCCACCCTCAAATTAGGTCCAAGTTCAAATTAGTAAGATGATAAAAGCGTTACGCGCATGGTGCCCCCATGTTTTTTTTCCTGGATCCGCCTATCCGCAATATATCAAATTTAACTAATTACAGCATATAATGCCCACATGTGACGTTCATGTCGTCCCAAACAATCATGAACAGCACATATTTTTTTTCCCAGAAAATCCCACCATTTTACATTCCCTGAATACGCCTATGATTTTTTATTTTATTTTTCTGTCTTTTGATATATTAAATACCAGTACATTTGAAGCTCAAAAACGTTTGGAGCATGAAAATCGGTCGAGCCACATGGCCACAATGACCTTTCAAAAAACACCCAAAATTTTCGGATTTTCCCCCCTGCCCGCCCCCCCCCCCCCCCCCCCCCCCATTTTTCAACAAAACAAAAAATTTGGGATCCAAAAACATAGATCTTGTCATGAAGAATCGAATGGCGTTTTCCTATTGAGATCGACCGACCGGTTCTCGAGATCGCTGGGGGAGGGGGGGCAGAGGCTCTCCTTGGCAGAGGCAGAGGCTCTCCTTGGCGGTAATTGCTGGCACTGGCGGATCCAGGCGGGGGGGGTATCAGGGGCAAATGCCCCCTCCCCCCCCCCCCCCCCACCCCAGAAATCTGGGAAGAGCATTCAATACAAGCACCCCCCCCCCCCCCTCCCCCGCGCGTTTCCTGCACTGAACGTGAAAAACAATTACCTTAGGATAAAACTTCATGAACACGGAAGTTTTTTCTCGAGTGATTTAATTTGAAGTTTGTATGTATCCCTTTCTTTCAATGATAGACAAAAGTTGGGTCAGCGCCGCGCCACGGGTCGCACGTGCTCCCGGCTCTCCTCTGTCGTACCACCCTCAGCACCTTCTTGTGTCGATGGGTGCAAGTTTTGATTGAGAGTAGTGAGTGAGAGCAGTGAATGAACGAGTGTGAGATAACGTGATTGCTTGGTGACATTTAGTGATTGCAAGTGAACAACAAGATGTTGATTTCAAATATCAAATCTGCTTAAGCTGTGGTGTTGGCTCGAAATATTAGTCAATATTCAACAATATTAATCGATTCGTGCTGGTTTTGTGATGGCACACGCTACGAACCTTCGGCCGTCGGAGCTGTTTCTCGTCGCGCTGTTGACGGTCAACATCGTGCACGTGATTCTGCACGCTGCCCGTCCAGCCACCCCGCCCTGGCCGCGCCAGTTTGAACGACCCGCCGGACCAGTCAGAGAGTTCGCGTATCACTCAACAGATGGCACCACCACGAGACGCGACCCGGCCGGACCGCAGTCGGCTGACACAGGTGCGGCGTCAGCCGCTCAAGTGAATGGAGCTCACAGGGGCGAGCCCAGGTCCCGGCGGAGGGGGAGGCGTGGTGGCGTCAACTGGAGCCGACACGGTGACACCGGCTCGGAGCGACTCATCGTGGGCCATCTCAACGTACAGTCGCTCAAATCTAAGCTGCCAGATCTCCGCACTGACATCCACTCAACGTACGGATTCGATATTCTGGCGCTGAGCGAAACATGGCTCGCGCCAAATATCCCAGATCGGCTGCTAACGGTGAGCGGCTATAAGCTGTACAGAAGTGATCGGCCTGTTGAGCTGAACCTGCCGAAGGGGAGGGGAGGAGTAGCGCTTCTTGTACGTGATTGGTCAAGAAGTGAGCTGTTACCGAAACCAGACATTGGAATCGCGACTTCACAGTTAGAAATTGTTTGGATACTGGTACATTTAGACAAGAATAGGTCTGTACTGATTGCATCGGTATACAGGGTTCCTAATTCTACGGTACGTCAACTCACTGCTGATTTCGATGATTTAGAAGGCCAGATTCAGTCGATGTTGGCTAAATACCCTCGATCTACACTTGTGTTATGTGGTGATTTTAATCGGTGTCTTTTAAAGCATCTGTCGGAGACAATCATAGTATACAGCGACTGTTCGAAATGTATGGCATTGTTGTAACAAATTGTACTTGCGCTACGTACCGCCCATCAGGCAGTTTGCTGGATGTGATAGCGACAAATCGACCAGATCTGGTGCGGAGATCAGGAGTAACGCGATGCCATTATGGCGGACCCCACGATTTCACCCGGATCATTATTTCGTACCCTCCTACTGGAACTGCCGCACAACAACGTTGTCTGTATCGCCGCCCGACTAGTAGGATTGACCAACATATTTCAATCTCCAGCTGTTTTCCGCAGATTGGACAGATGTGTTTAATTCGGAGGAAACCAGTCAGAAGTGGCACGCTTTCAGGCATACATTTATTTATCAGTTGAATCTTGTCGCACCGCTTAGACGTGTCTGCGTGCGTGAGATCAGGGCCCCGACGGTGACCGCCGAAACACGGCGCCTGATTCAGAGCCGCCGCGCCACGCTCGGCAGAGGGGAGCGGGACGAGTATTTACGCGTTAACCGTCTCTGCCGAGCCGCGATCCGCCGTGACTGTGTGTCACACTACACTGGTGAGGTCAAACGGCGCGGGCGCGGCGGCCTGTGGCGTGCGCTACAGCCGGTGATAGGCCGCAAGCAGCAGCAGTGTACTGTTCCGAATGTTACAGCTGATACATTAAACGACTATTATGTGTCGATAGGACAACTGACTGCCGCTAGTGTAACACCCCCTGCTGCTCCAGTTCCTACACTGCTCCCCCGCGTCATGACTTGTTCTTTTAAAGTTAAACCGATTGATTTTGACACCCTTTGCATCACTTTGGCGAACATGAGGAATTCGAAATCATTAGGTGTTCACGGTATTAGCATTGACCTACTACAAAAATACTTCTTTGGAATCGGCTTGCCTTTGCTTGATGTAGCAAATTCCAGCCTCGTCACCGGCTTTGTACCTGCCTCGTGGAAACATGCATTGGTCACACCCATTCCCAAGGGCAAAGCAACCAAAGGTCCGGCGGACACCAGACCAATCTCAATTCAACCGGCTATTACGAAACTAATTGAATGTATCGTTCAACAACAACTTACTGAATACCTTGATCAGCACAAATTAATAGCCGATGCCCAGCATGGTTATAGGAAAAGATATTCCACCGAAACGGCCTTGCACGCCGTGACTGATTCGGCACTGCAAGCCATGGACGAAGGCAAAATTTCGATCCTGGTTCTTCTAGATTTGTCCAAATGCTTCGACGTAGTACCCCATTCCAAATTACTTGAAAAGCTGTCACTTTATGGGATCGACACTGCATGGTTCTGCAGCTACCTGGAAGGACACACGCAGCGGGTACAGCTGCCGGCGGCGGGGCAGTTCACTGGTTTCAGCCGAGCTGGAAGCGTACCAGCTGTAGCCAGCCAGCCGTCAAAAACCAGGAACGTTCCCATTGGGGTTTTCCAAGGGGGTGGCCTGTCCTGCACACTCTACCTGCTGTACGCCAATGACCTGAGCCTGTGTGTCGGTGAGGGAGTTAGCATAATTCAGTATGCAGACGATACGCAGATCTTGGTTAGCGGCAAGAAGCGGGACTTGCCGAGCCTCATTGTGCGCATGGAAACTGCACTTGCGCCTTTGTTCCTTTGGTTTTGCTCCAACGGCATGAAAGTTAATGCCCAGAAAACCCAGATGATCGTCCTGGGCACTCCGGCAATGCTCCGTGACCTTCCCTCAGTTTCGCTAAATTTTAGCGGCACCACTGTGACTGAATCACGCGCGGTAAAAAACTTAGGGCTAGTAATTGACAGATCACTAAATTGTCAAACACACATCGACACCATTACTAGAAAATGCACAGGCTTACTAATCACGCTTAGTCATGCTCGTCATGTTATACCCGGCCAAGCACTGAAGGTCATAGTAGAATCGCTTGTACTGTCCGTCGTAAGATACTGTTTGTCTGTTTATGGATCGTGTGGAACCAACCAAGTGCGAAGAATCCAGAAAATTGTGAATTTTTGTGCCCGAGTAGTAACCGGTAGGCGACGCAATGACCATGTATCGGATGCGATTAGACTGTTAGGATGGCTTACGGCAGAGCAACTCATAGATTTTCACACGATATGTGCTGTGGAGCGTGTTATCTTGAATCAGGAGCCTGCATGTCTGAGTCATACAATCGGTCCGCGTGCCATTGATGTCCATGAACATGACACGCGTCGTGCTAGAAACTGGACGTTGCCACGCATACGCACCGAGTCCGGCCGACGAAGGCTATGCTACCGTGGTGTTTCTCTTCTGAACACACGTCTGGATCCTACCGCCCCCAGCTTTCGTACCACTTTGAAGGCTGCCATGAGAGCTGATGGCACCTGATATTTAGATGGGAGTGCAGATCTGCCACTGTCTATCTCGTCTTATAGTGCGTGTGTGTGTGCTTTTAATTGAGTGTATTTTAGTTTAGTATGCCTGTTTAAGTGTTTCGCTCCTCAACCTTAGTGTTGTCCCCACTGTTTTAGAAATATGACGTGAAGGGGTGAAAAGCCACGATTATATAGGTACGTGGATCTTTTTCGAATAAACTGGTAACTGGTAACAGCGCACCTGATGCAATTCAAGCATCAGGTGACACATAACCCGCTCCACGCTGGGGAGGGGGGGGGGGGCAGAATTCGCCCCCTCCCATATTTTCTCAATAACTTGAAAACCATGATAGATAGCAACGTCAAACCTTCAGTGCCTTACACTGCATCAGTTCTTCTCCCAAATTCCAATGAAATTGATGTAGTATTTTGGGAGATAATGACGTGTTAATGACGTCATGTCATGTCATTTTTGGTGGAAAAACGATAAATGTTTAACAATCGTAGAAAATAGGGTTTTGAAGGAAATTGCAAAACAAAACGTCAAAAGAAAGGAAAGGTAATTTTCTTCCAAATGGTTATCTCTGATTTGTGAAACTGTGTGTTTTTGACCCCCCCCCCTCCACAAAACAAAACAAAAAATCGGGGAAAAATCCACAAAATCATTTGTTTTGAATTTTTTAAGTGAATTTCTTAAGCTCGAATACCAAAATAAGGTGACCGGCCCAAATCCGCGGAGAAAAAAATTCGGGCACCTTTTTGCCACAAAAAGATGCTCCCCCCCCCCCCCCCCCCCCCCCCCACACACACGGACAGAGGCTGGATCCGCCAGTGACTGCGTCCAACACAACAGGTTCATGACAAAACAAGCAGGTCATACACTGCCACTGCACTGAAGCGAAGCTTCCCCGAGTAAAATGGGCTGTTCCTACCTGGCTGCGTTTCCCGCCGTCAGTTCACATCCGGACTCCGGTCCTAGCGGTCCTAGACTCCGGTCCTAGCAGTCCTAGCCTCGCGACACAAACAAGCACTGACAAGCACCGGCACTGACACACGCGCTGCCACCACGGCTGAGCACCGCCGCACACTGGCCTCGGTCGCCGCGGCACTCCGCGTCATCGCGGCGGCACCGGTGCTGCTCCTGCCCCGGCCTGGCCCGGTCCGGCCCGGCCCAGCCCGGTCCAGCCCGGCCCGGCGCAGCTCCCAGCCTCGCCTGAGGACGCGTCCGACCTTCAGAGTTGTGCTACGCGCCCCACCTGACCGACATCCAACGCACAAAGGACTCTGAAACGACTGACCGCCCTTGGAGGTAGTGAAGTAGCT
>JAXIVJ010014224.1:0-35004 GCA_036785665.1 Chirona hameri | reverse complement strand
ATAGAGAGATAGAGAGATAGAGAGATAAGAGAGATAGAGAGATAGAGAGATAGAGAGATAGAGAGATAGAGAGATAGAGAGATAGAGAGATAGAGAGATAGAGAGATAGAGAGATAGAGAGATAGAGAGATAGAGAGATAGAGAGATAGAGAGATAGAGAGATAGAGAGATAGAGAGATAGAGAGATAGAGAGATAGAGAGATAGAGAGATAGAGAGATAGAGAGATAGAGAGATAGAGAGATAGAGAGATAGAGAGATAGAGAGATAGAGAGATAGAGAGATAGAGAGATAGAGAGATAGAGAGATAGAGAGATAGAGAGATAGAGAGATAGAGAGATAGAGAGATAGAGAGATAGAGAGATAGAGAGATAGAGAGATAGAGAGATAGAGAGATAGAGAGATAGAGAGATAGAGAGATAGAGAGATAGAGAGATAGAGAGATAGAGAGATAGAGAGATAGAGAGATAGAGAGATAGAGAGATAGAGAGATAGAGAGATAGAGAGATAGAGAGATAGAGAGATAGAGAGATAGAGAGATAGAGAGATAGAGAGATAGAGAGATAGAGAGATAGAGATAGAGAGATAGAGAGATAGAGAGATAGAGAGATAGAGAGATAGAGAGATAGAGAGATAGAGAGAGAGAGAGAGAGAGAGAGAGAGAGAGAGAGAGAGAGAGAGAGAGAGAGAGTACGTCGGACGTCCCCCTCTCCCTGCTCGGCTCGGTTAGACAAACTCCTAGAGATGAATATCAACCGTTCTTTTCAGAATTCAAGGCGAACCGACTCTGAGGAAAACGACCTCTGCAATATCTGTCATCTCGCAAACGTGGGTTTCCAAAATATCCGCCTCGCTGCTCCGTGCTGTCGGGTTTAACGCTGACATAATGTATCCGCGGGTATGGCACCGAATGTGTCGGACCTGGTGTAATGGGGATCTTAGTGCCAGGCTGATCACTGATCAGCTGGTTTTCCTCCCTGTTGATGACACGTTTTGCTGCTCGTTCAGCGAATCAGATGCCCACAAGGCAGATTCTGTTGTCGGCAACCGGTCTCGGCATCCTTCTGACACCTTACACCTTACATATGTGATCTTAAACGAGTGTGAGATCACTGAGCTCATAGTGTTAATTACGTACGACAGTTTACTAGCTAAGCTTTTGGCGTGCGAAAATTGTGTTCCTCTGCCGAGGTCAGCCAGCACGTGTGACCTGTGGAGGGGCCGAGAGTCACGGCACGACACTCCCGTGTGGCTGTGCGTGGACGGGCGTCCCGTCACGTCCTCGGTCCACACACGTCACACGTGTCCCTACTCAATTCCACTGTCGAGCTGCGTGCGCCACCGCCGCCACTGCTGCTGCTGAGGCATTTGCGTGCTGGTGCGCGTGTCCAAATTACTCTATCGCGACAGATAACCCTGGTCGTGTCGACTGGGGGCGCGTGCAGAATGCGGCCCGGGGTGGCATGGCGGACAGGGTGGGGGACAGACCACCGAGCCGCCCCGGCGGGACAGGGTGGGGGACAGACCACCGAGCCGCCCCGGCGGGAAAGGGTGAGGTGGGGGGGGGGGGACAGACCACCGAGCCGCCCCGGCGGGACAGGGTGGGGTGGGGGGGGGGACAGACCACCGAGCCGCCCCGGACGGCGGGACAGGGTGGGGGACAGACCACCGAGCCGCCCCGGACGGCGGGACAGGGTGGGGGACAGACCACCGAGCCGCCCCGGACGGCGGGACAGGGTGGGGGACAGATCACCGAGCCGCCCCGGACGGCGGGACAGGGTGGGGGACAGACCACCGAGCCGCCCCGGACGGCGGGACAGGGTGGGGGGGGGGCAGACCACCGAGCCGCCCCGGACGGCGGGACAGGGTGGGGGACAGACCACCGAGCCGCCCCGGCGGGACAGGGTGGGGGACAGACCACCGAGCCGCCCCGGACGGCGGGACAGGGTGGGGGGACAGACCACCGAGCCGCCCCGGACGGCGGGACAGGGTGGGGGACAAACCACCGAGCCGCCCCGGACGGCGGGACAGGGTGGGGGACAGATCACCGAGCCGCCCCGGACGACGGGACAGGGGTGGGGGACAGACCACCGAGCCGCCCCGGACGGCGGGACAGGGTGGGGGGGGGGGGCAGACCACCGAGCCGCCCCGGACGGCGGGACAGGGTGGGGGACAGACCACCGAGCCGCCCCGGACGGCATCACACACACCGAGCCGGTCACTAGTTTGCCGGATCACGATCCTCGCTCCCTCGGTGTGACGGTCGGAGCCGCCCGTGACGTCACCAGCCGGGTGGCGATGCCGGCGCGATACAGCGGGTCGGAGCATCACACGCCTCCCTCCGCTCCTTCCCGGCGCTCTCCTCCCCGTGACTCTGCGGTCCTGCCGCTCCGGCCTGATCTCCGTGACGGCGTCTGATCTCCGCCCCGCGCGCCGTGCTTTGATCTGCCCTGGGCGGAGAAGAAATTCCCGCACGGAGCTGGGAATGTAATTCACCCGCTCTGCTGCTGAGAGGGGGGCGAAACCTGCGGTGTGGCGGGCGGTGTTGCCGCGGTGTGGAACTCGGCGAAATACTGTTGCATTCAAATTATGCGGTGGCTTTCCCTACTGGATTCAGGATTATTGACTTAGCTCCCGGTTGCAGCTGCCTGTTGACCACACAGAACTGTATAGTAAGAAAAGCAACTCTCTGGCATGGCATCAGCTCCCGAAACACCGTCGACTGCAGTGCAGACGCCGCCTGCCGTTGCTGCAGAGCTGTTATCACCCAGCACACCGCACCGCCCCGCCCCGCCCCGCCCCGCCGGCTGATCCCAATTCCAAACCATAGATAAGCGGCGTCTTTTCTCGGGAATGGAATCCGCTGAGTGCCCGTGTTCGGGAGCTCAGTCAATAGAGTGGAGAGGGCCGAGTCCGGCCAGCGGCCTTGGCTGAGTGGCACGCGGAGCAGGATTTCGGTCAGTGGGTACGATATGGAGCAGCAGAGGAGCAGGTCAGTGGCCTGGTCAGAACCAGGGCTCCTCGCCGGTCGGTCGGGCGATGAGTGGCTGTATTCGCCCCGTCGTGGATCCGCCGGCCTCGCTCGCGTGGTGCGTCTGACCGCCGGCGCGACGCCGCCCGGCAGCTAACCGCCGCCGCGACGCCGCGACGCCGCACGCCGGCAGGCTGGACTCCTTCTGGGCGTCTGGCTCTGGCGCCGCACCGTGACGAATTTAAAACATCCTGATCCGATAGTGCTGGTGGCCAGACGCCTCTGCGCCGGCCGGACCGCTACAACACGGTATTTCCAGCGAACGGGACGCAATACGTGACGCTGTGACGATGGCCAGCTCGGCTGTGAAGTGCCAGATATCAGATTGGACTCCAGTAATGGGCTGCTATTATGGCCGTTACGCGGGATCGCTTCTTACCGGTTCGTCTTTCTCTACGTTCGACGAGCCGAGTCGTGATTATTACCCGTTGTCGTATTCTGGACTCCAGGCGAATGGGAAGGGTCTCTTGAGAGTGCTGAACTCCGCATCACTGGCGCGTGACTGTTCGGGTCTGGGGGGGGGGGGGGGGAACTATGGGTCTGGGCTGGAGTTCACTAGCCAGTAGAGCCAGAGGTGGCGTTATTTGTGCTCAGCTCTGACATAAGGATAAGTTTGTTAGCTAATCGTGCTCCAACCACTATCGGAAGGAAAGAACAAATTACGCCTGTAGATATCAACGATAATGTCCGCGACTGGCACATCTGTCACGCTCATTTTTTTGCTGATCCTTTAATCTAGCAGCAGCACATGTAAACTTGGATCAACATGTTGTCGATAGCAGCCAGTTACGGACCAGGTCAACAGTGAGCACGTGTACTCCTGCGCAGTGGTGGGCAACTTCCGTTACTCCGCTACTCCGTTACTAACGGAACTACTGTTTGCAGTAACGAGTAGCGATCTAGTTACTTTTCAAAGCAGGTAGCGGACCAAGTAACTTCCGTTTCTTTATAATAAAGTCCGTTACTCCGTTACTCCCTTAATTTTGTGTTGAGATAATAGCCGGTGTGAAAAGGACGGGCACCACTAGCGGATAAAAAATAGAAGTAGCATATAAAAACCGAAAACTGTATTGCTTTATATGTAATGTATATGTTCTGAAGTAAAACCAAAATATGGAATAAATGTAATGAGACAGATAATGGCGCATTTGATACGAGCTTGAAAGCCATAAGCGTGGCATGTATTACTGAGGGAGGAGAGTATTATACGGTGACATAGCTTCAGTTGTAGGTCAGTTGGTAGAGATCTTCAAAGCATACTTAGCCGTGATATGTTTTTAAAATCCACGGGAGGTCAAAACGTCATCTTAGGTCATCTGAGGTCAGTGACCTCGGTTGACCTGTGCAAGAACATGACCCCAGTGAAACATATTATTATGTACAATGGATGCCAAATTTGAAATCAGCGTCACAAACTGCCCTAGAAACTGTCGGAAGCCAAAAACGTCACCTCAGGTCATCTCAGGTCATCGGAGGTCATGACTTCACTTCACAGTGAAAACCATAAATGTCACCTGTTAACACCTGTTCATGTTCCTGAACAACAAACACTCGGAAAGTGCACAAGTTACAAGCATCTATACCATGGGACGCCAGTTGCGTCTGACATGACCTTGATAAACAGGTCATAGGTCAAGGGTCATGGGCAGTAGAGGTTTGAATTTTTCAGAGTACGTGTACAATTAGGGTACTGGACGTTTCATCGCAATCGTTGATAAATACGCGAGTTATTCCCGAGAGAGAAAAAAAACGAGGGGTGGGGTGGCATCCACCCCTGCACTGGCGAGGGTTAAAGGGAGTGTGCCTACTGTTTTGAAATGTCAAAAATATTTGTCATATGGTAAGTGGCTATTGGTTTAATTAACTGGAGTCCCTGTAGTTGAATTTTCACTTATATTGTTTTTCCCTATTATTTTTTTCGATATCCATAAAACGATCGCCACTATAGTTATGTTATGTAAAACGGCGCACATAAGACAATACAATTACGGTCGCATCATGCAAGATAGAGAGACAAGTTTTGCACAGAATGTTCTTGCCACTGTTAACTTTATTATGTGAGAGTTTCGTAGCTCTAAATTGATATATTCGTCGAACAATGGCCATCAAGCGTTGCGAGCAGGGGGACAGACGGTACTGTGCGACTGCTGCTTTCAGCGCGCAAGAGCTGTTTTGTCGAATTGCTATTGCCCGGCGCTAACGATATGTTAGCAGTTTAATCGATAGTTGCAGTGCTTCTAGTAGCGGAAGCCCTCTGGAGTCTACCCGATAACCTTTTGCTCCCAGCAAGTTCCTGGAGTCTTCGGAATATCTCAGCAACTTCGGTGAATCTGGAGAAATGAAGTCATGGTTCAATTCAGAAAATTATATTCTATAGACCAGTGTCAATAACCCCAAATAAGCGATGTGAATAGGCACATTCCCTTTAAGCTAAAGTAGCGGAGTAACGGACTAAAGTAACTTCCGTTAAATTTGTCGCAAAGTAACGGAGTAACGAGTAACGAAACTACAGTTTTTAGTAACGATGCCCACCACTGCTCCTGCGTTACTTTGAGAACTGAATAAAATAATGTTAGTCTGAAATGTTGTGTTTGTACCGACTCCTGGTCAGGATACTTCGAAAGCAGTGGAATCGCTGAACTTTATCTCAGATCCACGACAAATATACGATTTGCCTGACGTTCTGACGATCTGATACTGATCTGATCTGATCTGATATGTATTGTTTTAAGTTTAATCACAGTTAATCCCAATTAATCCCAATCCACAGTTAATCCCATATCCAATTCGATTGTAAAACCTGTTTTCTCACCTGCCAGGTCTTAATGTGTTTCCATTACCTTAAGTGAGATGTTTGTGCCCTGCGTAGCTGACCTGTGTGTTGCACCCTGCAGGCTCCGGCGACAGCGGTCTCTCCTCGCCTCTGACCTTCGTCGCGTCCCCGACGTCGCCCGGGGCGCCCAACCTGTGCGACCCCAGCCTGACCTACATCGCGCGGGTGGTAGCCGAGGTCGTCGACACAGAGGCCGTCTACGTCAACGATCTGAGGTCCATCATCGAGGTAAGCACGGTCCGCGCCACTTACTTGTCACCGCTGGAATGACGCTTTGACGTCAAACTGTCGGCCAGATATGCAGGTCAATCTTGTTCGACATCGGCAAGTGGAGCTGTTCCGTCTGCACTGTTCGCTGGTGTCGGCTGCTGGACGTCAGGGTGGGGGTGGGGGTGGGGGTGGGGGGATGGGGTGGGACTGCTGGACGAAGCTGTGCCCTGAATATGGCCACCCCGCTTTCATTCTGATGTTCTCAACATCCGAAGGACTTGGATTCAACGTCGTTCGTCGTTCCCGGTCTGCTCTTGGGAAGATCTACGACTTTGTCGGTTTGAACAGTGAACACCAAACCCAGTAAACGAAAACATAACACGTGCAAGTGCATGGGGTATATTTTTGGGGTATATTTTTCACATATAACTGCCCACGCCTGTGCTGCATGTTGACTTCCACTGTCCGAGCGAGGCTGCAATCTTGTCCTGCAGTCCACGTGTGACTGCACAGACCGTCTTGACCCAAATCGAGTGAATTCACGCCTCGCCCTGCTCTATTGGCGGTATCCGTGCCAACATTTGGCCACAGCGCTCTCGGCTGCAAGCCTGCACGCTGTCCCGTGATCGACGGACGGCGGTGCGGCGGTGTGACAGGCTGTGCGTCGCGTCAGAACTGCGCCCCCCCCCCCCCCCTTCCCCCTGTAGAGCAGCCGATGGTGGGGGACGGCGTGCTCCCTCCGGCCACTCGGCTTTGTTTACCCGCCGGCTGCCGTGCCGTCGCCACCGCCTGGAGTTCGTCACGACTCCGCGGAGGACCCCGGCGGACCCCGGCGGACCCCGGCGGCTCTCAGCAGCACGGACGAGCCTGAGAGCGACTCCGCAGCTCGTTAACCCACGCACCGCCCGCCTCGGCGTGTCACGTGACCGCTCCCGTGACCTTTGACCGGTGGCGACGCGGTCGCCGGGCGGCTGGAGTCACCAGGCGGCCAGCAAGGCATCCGGGCCGTGACGGTGGCCCGCAAAAACCGCCCTTGACGCCACCGAAAGAGGACATGCCGTGTCTCCGAGGCGACCTTGGAGTCCGATGTCTCGATAGAGACGATTGATGTGCTCATGGTGTGTGGCGCAGCGACTCATTTATAGACGCACAGAGACGTAGGAGAAATCGAACAATCGCTCACGCTATGATTCTTCTGGAGCGGAACATCGGTTCGGCGCGGCCTCGTGATCTCTCGCCTTTTTCAGCCCGGCTGGCTGGTTTGCCAGCACGCTGCGCCCGATTTCTGGCCAGCCTCAGAGCAGTGTGGCCTGGCGCGATCTCCAGTGGCTGGCTTCTCCTGCCAACACCGACAGTTGGGGCAAATTACCCTCCTGCGCACACTGACTGCCGCCGACTGCCGACTGCCGACTGCCGACCGGCACCGCTTACCACGGCTGGAATTATCGCTTTTAATTGGATTCCTCGGACATCGCCGGCACGAGGAGCTTGCCGAGCTTGTGTAAACCAGTCGGCGACGGATCGGATCCTGTCAGCCCGGAATCGCGCCGCTACCGGTCTTGTCCGCTCATAACCGGCCCGGCCGCCCTGTCTGTGTGTCTGTCTGTCTGTCTGTGGGTCTGTGTGCGCCGGCTGCAAATGGCCCATTTCTCGGCGATAAACACGCTCCCTTTCTTGCGGTAATCCGGCGGACAAAGCGAGCCTGCGGTCTGCGAGGCGCCGAAGGATGTCGACGGTTTCAGACAGACCGGTTCGGTCTGACCCGGGTTGACTGAGGTGAAAAACCAACGAAAACGTGCGACACGATCACGGAGACTTTTGAAAATGTGTAATATAAATCGGTATTTTCTAATCGAAAGCCTCCAATGACCATATATTCCAGGTCTTCCGATCATGAAATACCTCCAATGTGCTGCTTTTTGTAACACGAATTCAAAAGTTCCTGTAAAGCAGCTTTTCGTATTTTTCCCCCTCCCCACACCGGCCCGGTGCCGGCTAGTCGCCGTGCGTGTGAACCGGGCTGTATGACTCAGGCCGTCAAAGGACGGGGCATCGGTCACCTGGTCATGGAAGATCGATACCAGAGGTCACCCGGTCGTGGAGGATCGATACCAGAGTTCACCCGGTCATCGGAGGCGGCTGCCGAAAGTCACCGGGTCAAAGTCGTCACCGGGGATCGATGTCGCGCCTGGGAACGTTCGCTCACGTCTCGGGGAATTCCTCCGATTCGAATCGCGAATCAATCACTTGTGATACGATCCAATCGCACGTAACATCGTCTATTGGAGAACCAGTTGTGGCAACGTCCGGTCCAGTAACAGCACCTGGGTCCAGGTCCAGCATGGATAGTGTTTACTCCATTCGTTTGATCCCACGGTCTGTCTTTTAAGTTTGAACTCCTCTTTTGCTGATTCTTGCCCGGATGTTTCCTCAACTAGCCACACATCTACTACTATCAATCAGTTTCTGACGGTTTTCTGGTTGTATGATGTCATGCGGGTCAGTCGGAAGTAAAATGTTGTAACAAATGACATCACCACGTTCCTCCGTATCGGAGGATACACAAAGCGATAATAGGCTTATCAGTATGCACAGCCGGTCGACGGCGTCGGCTGCGATTCATATATCTGGGATATCCGCCACTGTTTGTTGTTGGCAACCGGCTGCTGATCGGGAATTTCCCCGACCATTCGTGACATCCGTGTCATTGTCGTGACGCGCCGGACCCCTCCCGTCACCACGGGAACCTAGCCGCTCCCCGTCTCCCCGTCTCCCGTCACGACGGGAACCTAGCCTCTCCCCGTCTCCCCGTCTCCCGTCACGACGGGAACCTAGCCGCTCCCAGTCTCCCCGTCTCCCGTGTCATTGGCGTGACGCGCCGGACCCTCCCGTCACGACGGGAACCTAGCCGCTCCCCGTCTCCCCGTCTCCCCGTCTCCCCGTCTCCCCGTCTCCCCGTCTCCCCGTCTCCCCGTCTCCCCGTCTCTCCGTCTCACCGTCTCACCGTCTCACCGTCTCACCGTCTCACCGTCTCACCGTCTCACCGTCTCCCCGTCTCTCCGTCTCCCCGTCTCACCGTCTCCCCATCTCACCGTCTCACCGTCTCACCGTCTCCCCGTCTCACCGTCTCACCGTCTCACCGTCTCACCGTCTCACCGTCTCACCGTCTCACCGTCTCCCGTCTCCCGTCTCCCCGTCTCCCCGTCTCCCCGTCTCCCTGTCTCCCCGTCTCCCCGTCTCCCCGTATGTCGTCAGTCGTGCCCTGCCGGCGTCACCTGGCCAGCCCTGTATCCGCTCCTTCCCGATCGTCCCCTGACAACGGCCACCTACTAACTCCTCGAACTGGGACTCGCATGTGTTTGTTATCCGAATCTGTTTAACTCCTGTTTAGGAACACATTACACAAATCGCTATTGTGCGTGGTCCATTAAGACCAGCTGCTGGCCATAATATAATTGTGATTAAAGCGGGTCATTATGCAAAACGAAGAAATGATTGGTTCTATCGCATGATAGATGAGAATGTTCCGTGCCCCACAGCTGATCACACATCCCCACATCAGCCCCATTATCGGCATCTGATGCGTTATTGGCACCCTCTGTCCGTCTGTCCGTCTGTCCGTCTGTCCGTCTGTCCGTCTGTCCGTCTGTCCGTCTGTCCGTCTGTCCGTCTGTCCGTCTGTCCGTCTGTCCGTCTGTCCGTCTGTCCGTCTGTCCGTCTGTCCGTCTGTCCGTCTGTCCGTCTGTCCGTCTGTCCGTCTGTCCGTCTGTCCGTCTGTCCGTCTGTCCGTCTGTCCGTCTGTCCGTCTGTCCGTCTGTCCGTCTGTCCGTCTGTCCGTCTGTCCGTCTGTCCGTCTGTCCGTCTGTCCGTCTGTCCGTCTGTCCGTCTGTCCGTCTGTCCGTCTGTCCGTCTGTCCGTCTGTCCGTCTGTCCGTCTGTCCGTCTGTCCGTCTGTCCGTCTGTCCGTCTGTCCGTCTGTCCGTCTGTCCGTCTGTCCGTCTGTCCGTCTGTCCGTCTGTCCGTCTGTCCGTCTGTCCGTCTGTCCGTCTGTCCGTCTGTCCGTCTGTCCGTCTGTCCGTCTGTCCGTCTGTCCGTCTGTCCGTCTGTCCGTCTGTCCGTCTGTCCGTCTGTCCGTCTGTCCGTCTGTCCGTCTGTCCGTCTGTCCGTCTGTCCGTCTGTCCGTCTGTCCGTCTGTCCGTCTGTCCGTCTGTCCGTCTGTCCGTCTGTCCGTCTGTCCGTCTGTCCGTCTGTCCGTCTGTCCGTCTGTCCGTCTGTCCGTCTGTCCGTCTGTCCGTCTGTCCGTCTGTCCGTCTGTCCGTCTGTCCGTCTGTCCGTCTGTCCGTCTGTCCGTCTGTCCGTCTGTCCGTCTGTCCGTCTGTCCGTCTGTCCGTCTGTTCCGTCTGTCCGTCTGTCCGTCTGTCCGTCTGTCCGTCTGTCCGTCTGTCCGTCTGTCCGTCTGTCCGTCTGTCCGTCTGTCCGTCTGTCCGTCTGTCCGTCTGTCCGTCTGTCCGTCTGTCCGTCTGTCCGTCTGTCCGTCTGTCCGTCTGTCCGTCTGTCCGTCTGTCCGTCTGTCCGTCTGTCCGTCTGTCCGTCTGTCCGTCTGTCCGTCTGTCCGTCTGTCCGTCTGTCCGTCTGTCCGTCTGTCCGTCTGTCCGTCTGTCCGTCTGTCCGTCTGTCCGTCTGTCCGTCTGTCCGTCTGTCCGTCTGCCCGTCTGTCCGTCTGTCCGTCTGTCCGTCTGTCCGTCTGTCCGTCTGTCCGTCTGTCCGTCTGTCCGTCTGTCCGTCTGTCCGTCTGTCCGTCTGTCCGTCTGTCCGTCTGTCCGTCTGTCCGTCTGTCCGTCTGTCCGTCTGTCCGTCCGCCGATCCTTCCGAGCCGCGGCTGTCCTGTGGTGACCGTCTGACCGGACTGTACGGACCCGGCGCTCATCATAACTGCGGTCATCATAACTGGATCGCAGATTACCCGCCAAGCCGCGAGCTGCGAATCAGCTGCCGGTCGGCCGACGCTGGCGAGTCGAAGCGAGTCGAGTGGGCGGCACAGCGAGGCAGAAGCGGGCGCCGACACCGCCTGGTACGGGGCGGGCGGTGACGCGCGTGCCGTGTCTCGTCGAGTTAGGCTGATTTGCGGGGCACCGCTACATAGGTGGTTAGAGGGAGATGGTGAGATAATGTCCAGCTGGGTATGTGGGCGGACCTGATCCACCATAGACGGCGAACGAGGTCACCTCGCCCCGCACCCGATTCGGTGCTGTTCCTTGCAACACGGTACCGGCGTTGCATCATGCATGTGTCTGGAGCTGGGTAAACATGGCGTTAGAACCGCCGTCGCCTGGTGGAGTGGGATGTTCAGCACCGTCGCCTCCCCTCCTTTCGCCGCCCTCGGTTGCGTTTCGCCGGTGCAGGTTGTTTACGAGCACCAGTTTTGTCAACTCATCACGGCTGGCTGGGCGGGCGGCGGCGCCGGCCGACCCCCTCCGATCGGTTAATTACGTCTCTCGAGTCCAGAGAGGCGGTGTGCCCTCAGCCTCCCGCGGGCCGCCGCACTGGAATGGATCCCTGGTGGGAGGCAGCGATCGGGCGGCTGCGATACGGGCTGAATCGTCCCGGGTGCAGCTCTGAGTCACAGGCGCGCGCTGCCTGCCCTGAGGCGATAACATCGTCATCGGATTCCGACCGAGGTCACCGTCGACGGTCCGGCTCGGTGAAAGGTCACGCTGGGACTTTGTGTGGAGCTTTATCTGATCATGACGTGGTTCTAGAAGCGTTTTGTTTCAAGCTCTGTTGCATTGACATTGCTACTGTCTTTCCGCCTGCGTGGTTCCATCACTGAAATGACGAAAGCAACCTTGGTTTCACCGCCAGTTTTGCTCCTAAAAAATGTGCTATGGTCATGCTCGAAGCCATCTACAGGTTACACTATTGTCTTCGCATCCTTCGCCCATGCCCTCGCATCCTTCGTCCTTGGCGCTCTCTGCGCCAGGCGCCGCCTCCCCGCTGGTCGCGCCTCCTGCGCTCGGTTGTGCTCTCCTCGTCTCGGGTCCATCTCTGGCCGTCCCAGGCCTCCAGCTCTCGGTTGCGCTCTCCTCGTCTCGGGTCCATCTCTGGCCCGTCCCAGGCCTCCTGCGCTCGGTTGTGCTCTCCTCGTCTCGGGTCCATCTCTGGCCGTCCCAGGCCGATGGACTCCTCGTCTCCGGTCCATCTCTGGCCGTCCCAGGCCTCCAGCTCTCGGTTGCGCTCTCCTCGTCTCGGGTCCATCTCTGGCCCGTCCCAGGCCTCCTGCGCTCGGTTGTGCTCTCCTCGTCTCGGGTCCATCTCTGGCCCGTCCCAGGCCGATGGACTCTTCGTCTCGGGTCCATCTCTGGCCCGTCCCAGGCCGATGGACTCCTCGTTCGGGTCCATCTCTGGCCGTCCCAGGCCGATGGACTCCTCGTCTCGGGTCCATCTCTGGCCCGTCCCAGGCCTCCAGCTCTCGGTTGCGCTCTCCTCGTCTCGGGTCCATCTCTGGCCCGTCCCAGGCCGATGGACTCCTCGTCTCGGGTCCATCTCTGGCCCGTCCCAGGCCTCCTGCTCTCGGTTGCGCTCTCCTCGTCTCGGGTCCATCTCTGGCCCGTCCCAGGCCGATGGACTCCTCGTTCGGGTCCATCTCTGGCCGTCCCAGGCCGATGGACTCCTCGTCTCGGGTCCATCTCTGGCCCGTCCCAGGCCTCCAGCTCTCGGTTGCGCTCTCCTCGTCTCGGGTCCATCTCTGGCCCGTCCCAGGCCGATGGACTCCTCGTCTCGGGTCCATCTCTGGCCCGTCCCAGGCCTCCAGCGCTCGGTTGCGCTCTCCTCGTCTCGGGTCCATCTCTGGCCGTCCCAGGCCGATGGACTCCTCGTCTCGGGTCCATCTCTGGCCCGTCCCAGGCCTCCAGCGCTCGGTTGCGCTCTCCTCGTCTCGGGTCCATCTCTGGCCCGTCCCAGGTTGCTCTCGGTTGCCTCTCCTCGTCTCGGGTCCATCTCTGCCCGTCCCAGGCCGATGGACTGTAGTCATCACGCCCGGCCCGCCCAGGTGGAGCCATCAGCGCGTGTGTCGGCACCCTGGGCGCGCCGACGGTGACAGACGGCCGAGCTGGAGCGACCCGGAGCTGCAGCTCTCGTGAAAGCTGGCCGACCCCGAGCGGCGGCGGCGGCGGCGGCGGCGGGGCGGCGCGGGTGGGCTGCTGTGTCCGAGTGTGCGTGTCTCCACGTCTACCACGACCAGACTCACTAACCCTGCCGATCCCCGCGTCCCGCGGTGAAAGGCGGGCGCTCGGACAGTAATTAAAACCGTAAAGGCATCCATCAGGCCGCATGCGTGGCTCATCGCTAAAAGCTGTCGTCGACGCGGGCTTTCGCTTTCTTTG
Source organism: Chirona hameri (assembly GCA_036785665.1). Classification (NCBI taxonomy): domain Eukaryota; kingdom Metazoa; phylum Arthropoda; class Thecostraca; order Balanomorpha; family Balanidae; genus Chirona; species Chirona hameri. Next base: position 21,551 of record JAXIVJ010014224.1, on the reverse strand, counting down.
TCTCTGTCGGACGGCGGGAATGGCGGCGTGGCGGACGCGACGAGCGGCATTGGTCCGAAATGGCGAGCAAGGCGGGGCTGGACGGAATGTGGCGGCTGACGTCGCGGCGGCGGCTCGGCAGGGGTCTCCCGGGACACACCGGCGTCCCCTGGGACGGTACCGGCCGCTGCGACTGAGTGAAAAGGACACCGGTCCTTTGTCCGGTCTCCACCCCGGTGTCCGTCCACACGGCGGCTCGACCGGGACCGGCCGGTCATCGCCTCTGCCTCGCGCCGCCTCGCACGGGTTGTTGTGTTGTGTTGTGTTGTGTTGTGGCGTGTTGTGTGCCGGCGGCACTGCGAATGGCAATAAGTCGGGCTCTGGCAAACCTCACCGCGCCCATTCTGCCTCGGAAAAAGCCGCTGTGGCCTAATTGATTTCGCCTGTTACCACGCAAACTGTGAGGAACGAGCAGCCGGCCAGAGACAGAGCCAGTCACAGAAGAAACAGGCCAACAAATGGGCTCTATAGGTCGCGCCACTGAGTGTGAGAAGGAAAAGCACTCTCCTCTCTCCGGCTCCACCGCGACTGACGCCTCTCGGCAGAGCGCACTCTTTTTGTCGACACTTCTTGCAAACGCTGAGAGGCTTCGACAGCTTCCAGAATCAAGAGGAATGGCTTCCAAACGGAGCGTAAATAATCCCAAAATGGCTCAATTGTGTCCGCGTGGGCCGGCGGGCGGCGCATCTCGTGGTTTGACGCCGGCGGCCGACGCCGCCGTGTCGGAGGAGGGTCATCGCACTCGACGCGACGAGCTATGTTTGCGCCGCGTTCCGGGAACATACGTGGTACACGCGTCCCACGCGCCTCTCGACTTTTATCCCGGCTGCGCGCACAACGCACACACGTACTTGAGTCAGTCCCGCTCCACGATGAGTGGGCGTCGGCCGCTGAAGAGCCGCGGAACATCCTCACCTGGAGAGGATGAGGAGGACTCCTGGAGAGTTCCCCGAGAGCGCCCCGCGAGCGCCCCGCATGACGGCTCATTACGGAGACGTGAGAAATGTGTTTGCCCAGTGTTCTCCGCCCGGTGGCTGCGGTGCGTCTGCGCCATAATCCCGTCATTACCGCCGCTCCACCGCCGCTCCGCCGCCGCTCCGCCGCCGCTCCGCCGCCCGGAATAACAGCCGAGGAGCCCCGCTTTCTACAAACATTTTACATATTTGTTCGGCGGTGGCGGCAGCGGCGAACGAGATCGTTCAGCGATCCGGCGGCGGCGGCGGCGGCGGCGGCGGCGGCGCGTACAGGGCGGCCCAGAATGCAGCACACCAAAATACGGCTGCTGTTTGTTGTGGCAGCGCGGGAGTGCTCTCTGGGTCAACACGCCGGCCCGGTGCGGCGCTGTTTTCCAGGGGAGCGCAGGCCCTAGGAAAACAGAGGCGGACGGTGCGGGGTGTTGTCACGCCGTGGGCGGCGCTCGGTTCCCAGCCGGAGCGGAACTGGTGCCGGGGGTCCGTGACCGGACAACAGCCGCGCGGCGTCACTCGGCCCACTCTCCGCCGCTCTGGAGTGTCCTGTGCACCCGCCCGCCCGCCCCCTGAGAGCTGTGCACCCCGCCCGCCCGCCCCCTGAGAGCCCGCCCTGACCGCCCGCCCTGCCACTACCATTGTTGCCGGGCGGGGAGGCGGGGAGGCCGGCGAGGGGGCCCGGCGTCCTGCGGTGGTGTGGGTGACGCCAACCGGTCACGGTTGTGGCGGCGGCCTGGGGCAGGTCTGACTCATGCACCAGCTGCACGGTGGCGGGGTCCGGCGGACGGACGTAGGTGGCGCCACTGTAGACCTGGCGGTCACGATCCCGCGTTCGGATGGGTTACCGGTCAGGTTACCAGTCAGGTTGGGTTACCGGTTGCCGAAACTATCAGCTATTGCAGTCACTTAACCACAATGTAGACTTTTTAGGCTGGAGTGTAAATCTGTGATGACAGTGGTATGCGATCAAATGCATTACTGACATGAGTGAGTACATTTTGGTGATTTTTCTTGCGGTCGCTTGCTGACTGGTTTTACCTGTGTAGCACCCGGGTCGCGCTGGTTCCCGCGGTGGGAGTCGTGTCAGTCCCAGCGGCGGGGCTGGTCCGGGGCTGCCGGCACCTCGTCCCCCACTGAGACCTGGCATCACCTCCCCCGCCTCCCACGGATTCACCACAGGACACCGGGCAGGTAAGGCAGCCCGCCCCACCGCGTCCCTCACACCGTGCATTCGCCACAGGTCTCCTGCTACTCCAGGCGAGAAAAATACCTCCCTTCTTCCCAGCGGTAACAGTCACGGCGAAGCATTTCCCACCCGTCCTAACTCCTCTACCCCGGAATCGTATTTCCTCATACCGTCATTCTGTATTGTCTTGGAACCCCATCAGACCTTCCTTCCCCATGAAGGGTAAAGAGGCTCCGGTAATGACCACTCGCGGACGGGAGGATCCTGTAATTCGTGCCCGTAAATTGACAGTTCTCCCCGCTCACACCGATCCATTTAGGAAGCGCATCAGAGGGCGGAGTGGAGCGCCGCTCGGACCATTCGGTGGGCGGAGCTGGCAGTGACCAGAAAACACAGTGCCAGTGTCCGCGGCACGCACACGGGGAGCCGTAGAAAACGCTCTTCTGTGCACCGGACGGTCACATTCTCCCGTGCGGGAACTGGTAATCTTCCCCGCGTCGGGTGGGTAATTAATGATCGGCCAGCTCACGAGTTCCCTGGTCTTATCCTTCTGCTCCCTCTCTCTACCCGCTCTCTCCTCGCCGGAGTCGCTTTATCTGGTGGGCTTCCCCGGTCTCGCTTTTTCGGCGCAGGTCGGCCGGAGAGGAGGCTCGGCGGGCCTTTTTACACCACCGCCCACCGCTGACAAACCGCCTTATTACACCGGCGAACAGCGGCGGCGGCGGCGGCGGCGGCCTCTCTGCCTGATTGCTCCAGCTGCCCTCCTGGCTCTCCCTCCAACACCGCGGCAGTGTTCAGTCTGTGTATGTGTCCCATGTGTGTGCCCACGAGGTGTCAGGTTGAGTCACTGGTGTGCCGCCCGCCCTGTCCGGCACCGCTGGCGTCGCCCAGCCGCGCCTCGCTCCCCTGCACACGCCAAACATGGCTGTCCACGTGCCCACGTGCCCACGTGCCCACGTGCCCACGTGCCCACGTGCCCACGTGCCGGGTCCGACGGTATGTGCATACCGATAGCGACGCCCGCCGCGCGGCAGCGGCGGCCGAGGAGAGCAGAGGGATCAGCAGAGGAGCAGAGGGATCAGCAGAGGAGCAGAGGAATCAGCAGAGGAGCAGAGGGATCAGCAGAGGAGAGGGAGCAGAGGGATCAACTGGATTCCCCCGCTGCGATGGCGCTGCTGACAGCTTTACCGTCTGTTGCAGGGCTATCTGTTCTACTGGCGCGAGAACCCGGAGCCGGCCATCGTGGATGAGTACACAGACGCCCTCTTCAGCAACGTGCAGGAGATATTCCGCTGCAACAGGTGAGACGATGATCCCTTCCTGTCTCCCCACTGTCCTCTCCGACCGCCTCGTCTCCCCACTGTCTTCTCTACCCTCCCTGTCTCCCCACTGTCCTCTCTGTCCTCTCTGTCTCCCCACTGTCCTCTCTACCCTCCCCGTCTCCCCACTGTCCTCTCTACCCTCCCTGTCTCCCCACTGTCCTCTCTACCCTCCCTGTCTCCCCACTGTCCTCTCTGCCCTCCCTGTCTCCCCACTGTCCTCTCTGCCCTCCCTGTCTCCCCACTGTCCTCTCTACCCTCCCTGTCTCCCCACTGTCCTCTCTACCCTCCCTGTCTCCCCACTGTCCTCTCTGTCCTCTCTACCCTCCCTGTCTCCCCACTGTCCTCTCTACCCTCCCTGTCTCCCCACTGTCCTCTCTACCCTCCCTGTCTCCCCACTGTCCTCTCTGTCCTCTCTACCCTCCCTGTCTCCTCTCTGTCCTCTCTACCCTCCCTGTCTCCCCACTGTCCTCTCTACCCTCCCTGTCTCCCCACTGTCTTCTCTACCCTCCCTGTCTCCCCACTGTCCTCTCTGTCCTCTCTACCCTCCCTGTCTCCCCACTGTCCTCTCTACCCTCCCTGTCTCCCCACTGTCCTCTCTGTCCTCTCTACCCTCCCCGTCTCCACACTGTCCTCTCTACCCTCCCTGTCTCCCCACTGTCCTCTCTACCCTCCCCGTCTCCCCACTGTCCTCTCTACCCTCTCTGTCTCCCCACTGTCCTCTCTACCCTCCCCGTCTCCCCACTGTCCTCTCTACCCTCTCTGTCTCCCCACTGTCCTCTCTACCCTCCCCGTCTCCCCACTGTCTTCTCTGACCTCCCTGTCTCCCCACTGTCCTCTCTGCCCTCCTCGTCCTCCTAGCCATCCTAACCCTCATTATCTTCCTCTTCTTCCTCTTCACCCTTCGAACACTCCTCCTAGCCCTCATAGTCGCCCTCAGAGTCTTTCTCCTAGCCCTCATAGCCTTCCTTCTCACCTTCCTAGCCAGTGGCGGATCTAGGCTTCGAGTTTGTGGGGACAATTTCGCTCCGTTTCGTCAGCGAAAAGTTGTCGTTTGGTGGGGTGGCGTCAGATCATCAGCGCGAAAAGTCGTTGAGCGGGAGAGGAGGGTAAATCACGCCTTCCCGGAACAAAAATCACAACCTTCCGGAACGGTTTGAGGGGGGGGGGCAAAACATGCGTTGACCTGCCGATTTTTTTTTGGGGGGGGGGGGCAATTGGGGCATTCCAGGACAGATCGACCCCCCAACAAAAAAAAACTTGAAATAATACCCTACTTGTCATATTTTGATACAACTACGTGTTGGGGGTTATCTGTGCTGAAGATTCACGGTGTGAACTTTTCAGCTCCGTCCGTCAAATAGTTTTCGAGTTACAGCCTCAGGCAACTTTGTAATGTCAAGCAACACACTCATGTTCAGCGGGCAATATCTCCCATCTAAATCATGCGAGTCATATAAACCTATATATCATCAGAATCATCATTAATCATATATTATTATTATCTAAACATTTTTGGAAAATTCATTTTTTTTGGAATTCCAACACGTGATCTCTGGTCAAATCACGTGATTTTATAATGTGGCCTTTTAAAATTCGGATTGTGTTGCCATGCCAGAATCCACATCGATACATAAGCCTTCGAGATTCAAAAATTGGTGATAGTTTGTTTTCTCTAAATATTTTATTTAAATTTTTATATTTGGAAAAATCATGGTCTAGAAACACCGTTAAACACAAACACCGAGAAGTTATTACCACGTCTTTGGTAATAACTTTGCATAACCCATGTATCATCAGAATTGCCATTAACCACAAATTAATGTAATGTAATATTTTTTTGAGAACTCGAATGGAAAAGTGTCGAACTTTTGGCATGTGACCTCAGGTCGGGCCGGTCACGTGATTTCGTTATGTTCTCGGTTAAGTTTCGTTATTTTTATTAGGTGGAATAGGAGGGTGCAGGCCTTTGAATCGCATGCCAACCTATTCCGCTCAGTGATCAAGATCACGTGATGACATAATTCAATATTTCGCCGATAGAGGCGTCTATGGGTCCTCAAGACATCACATTTTATCAGCTTTATTTCCAGACCGAGAATGTTATCAAAATAGCTAAAAGTGTCTTCCAGAGATAAAAAATGTTCAACTTCGCCAAATAAAACTACAAATTTCAACACATTATCTATTGTATAATCAAGCCAGGTCATTTGGGAAATCAACCTCAGGTCACGTGATCTTGAGGTCATAGAGTGACCTACGGCGGTCATGATATGCATCATTGAATGCAGCTCGACGAGACAAATATAATGCCGTTGAGTTAATATCTAGCACAATTGTGTGCAAAGTTATTACTAAAGAAGTGCTGGTGGCCATGATTTTTCAAAAAAAAAATATATAAATAAAATATTTAGAAGAAAAACCTATCTCCTATTTTCTTACCATCGAAGGCCAATGTATCGAAGTCGATTCTGGAGAGATAAAAAAATCCGAATTTTAGATGGCCACATTATAAAATCACGCGATCTGACCTAAGAGCACTTAAAAATTCCCAAATTTTCGTATTTTTAAAAAATGATTTTTATCATATTAATATATTGTTCCTGACGATTCTGATGACATATAGTTTTATATGACTCGCATGATTTAGATGGAAGATATTGTTCTCTGGAAATTATAGTTTTGCATGACATAACCAAGTTTCCCAAGGCTGTAACTCCAAAACCGTTTGAAGGACGGAGCTGAAAATTGCATAATCTGAATCTACGGTCCAGATAACCCCCGAAGCGTAGTTTGGTCGAAATCTGAGATGCATGGTGTTATGGCTTGGTTGATCTGTCATGGAATGCCCCAATTGCCTGTTTTGCCCTAATGTAGATTCGCCACTGACCAGACGTACTGATGGATCAAAATATAATGCTTCAGTGCAACAATAGAGCTGCTAGACATGACACATTTCAGTATATATTGTCTGATTAAAAAAACTACAAATAACCATTTTACTCAGATTCAAATATTTCGAGATTTTCAAGTCGGCATTTTTCGTGTTTTTTTTTGTTGGGGGGGGGGGGTGGGAGGACATACGTTTGCCTACCGATTGTTTCGTTTGGGGTAGAGCAATTGCCAATTTTTCCCAACCATAGATCCACCGCTGTTCCTAGCCATCCTCTTAGCTCTGCTTCTCACCCTCCTCCAAGCTGAAGTAGGTACAGGGACCCGCAGTTGCTATGGTACACACTAAGGTCCGGCTTATTTTCTCCTGTAGCGTATGTTTGACGGCGAATTAAGAAACGACCATATATGCATTCAAATCGCATTACTGAGAGCTTCACATTGATATATTGACGCATTGGCTCACCTTATCCATTGGCTGTTTTTAAGCAACAATCCGTTGTTACCACCGCCAAGCGCTAAAAACGGATTTTTGCTTAAAAGCAGCCAATGAATAAGGTGAGCCAATGCGTCAATATATCAATTTGAAGCTCTCAGTAATGCGGTTTGAATGCATATATGGTCGTTTCTTAATTCGCCGTCAAACATACGGTAGAGGAGAAAGCAGCCGGAGCTTAGTGTGTACCACAGCAACTGCGGGGGGCGTACCACCCTCAGCTCGGCCAGCGGCGGCTTCACGCCACGAGCACTGGCTGATGTGGAGACGGGCAGCGCCCGCTCGGCGAGCGGGCTGGAGCGAGCTAATTCTGCCACGCGGCTGCGAGCGCCCCAGCCGCGCCGCCAATCGACGTGTCGTGTTTTTGTGCGCCCAACTCAGATCGCACAAACAGCCGCCTGATTCGACGCATGGTCGGCGGCGGCCGGCCTCGGCTGTGGCGGAGGCGGGGGCGGCGGGTGTGGCGGAGGCGGGGGCGGCGGGTGTGGCGGAGGCGGGGGCGGCGGGTCAGACTCCGGGGTTGGGGTCGTGACCCGGTAAAAGGGTGCCCCGGCCGGCCTGCGGTCGGCGGTCGGCGGTCGGGGGAGTTCGGAGGTGGATCCTCTGACCCTCGTCTCGGACTCGGCGTCTCGGGCTCGGCGTCTCGGACTCTGAGGCCTTGGCGAGGCTATCTGGTCTGGCCAGCGGCCAGCCCCGCCTGATCGAGGTATGCATATTGCATAATGCAACACCAGCAGACGGAGCGGCGGTTGCTATCGCTGAGCGGCGGCGGCGGCGGCGGCGGGGCGGGGGGGGGGGGGGTGATGGAGCGAGCATTGCACTGGTCGTATCACGGCCACAGGTCCGAGAGAGCGGACCGACGGCTGGCCGGCGGCGCACCGGCTAAGAAATCAACAGAATTACGTTTTAAATCAAACCGTGAACAAACAAAACACGTATACAGTTTTATCGAAGCCAAGGAAGATTGGTGGCCCGATTGCTTTTCATTAAAACGTTTGTGCATTAATTATCATGGCCTGGATTAAATCTGGTCAGCTTGGTTGATTCTGATTTATGAGGCTTGTTCCAGAGTGTGAATTGGCGGCGCTTTGAATGGCGCGCGGCGTACGTGACGCGCCTGCGGGAGGTGCCGACGGTACTTGGCCGCGTGCAGTCCTGCAGCGGCGCGGCGGCTAGACGTGGACACTGACAGCCTGCAGCTCATGACGGGTTGCGCATTTTCTCCGATCACGTCAAGAGTCGGTCTGAATGAATAACCGTCTCGCTGGCGCCGATCTCGTTACAGCTTTGATTTACGCCATTTGAGCGTGTGGTTAATCTGCACATGTCTGATTCTGCACATCATAATCTGCACATCGAACTGGATGGCATACGGCCTGGATTCGGACGCTGTCGTCTGTAGCGCGCGCCAGGCATTCACAAGTCCAATTATCTGTCGGATTGATTCGACAGGAAAGCGATCGCTCAGCCGTAACAAGCTGGGCGGAAACCCAACCAGGCTCGGTAAAAAGCATGCTGCCGGGAAGGATCGGTGTCGTTCCCAGGGTTTTCGAGTGCTGATGACGTCAGGATAAAGTGGGACGTTCGTTGTGCAAAGAAAATAGCATACTAAGCTTTATGCATGTGACTGAGTACTGTTAAGTCAATATGTGCAGTTCCACTTCATGATATACTTAGAGGTAAACGCATACCTATGATGCGTTTAATCGCTATTTTTAGCGTGTTTACGGCGTGATACTGGCATCACCGCTGCGCGCCGCCGTTTTTCGCTATCCTCGAAAAACCTTAGGGGGCGTCTAAACGCCCCCCCCCCCCCCCCCCCGGCACAGCGCGGGAAATCCGGACAAAAGATTCCTCGGGGCCGGGGCCGGGGTACTAGTGCATTTTCAACGGAGGTCCATCGTCAGGACAATGGATGGGACCCCACCCTCTAACTCGAAAACTAAAAGGGCATGGAAGACGCGAAAAAAAAACGCGTTCAAAGGCTCTCGAAAAGCACATTCGAAGGTTTCAGATATGTTTTCCTCAAGTCGACATTGAGGTCACCAGAGGTCATCAAAGGTCAGATTTGCAAGTTGTATGACTTCGCTCCAGAAACCCCCATATATCACAGGAACTATGATAGCTAAGAACAAACGGAAACAAAAACAATGGAAATCTCTTGAAAAATGCAATCGCTAAGGTGTCCTCGAATTTGAGCTCAGGTCAATAGTTTAGGCTCCAGAGCTCATAAAATTTCAAAAAGGCTATTTAAAACAAAGTTATCACAAATAGCTGTTTACCTAATAACGACAAGGCAATAATTTTGACGCCATTGTGGGTGTCTCGTGAAGACGCTTCGACTCATATTAGTGTTGACTAGGTCAGGTCAACTTACAAATTAGACCTCAGGTCTAGGTCAAGTGGTTGTGACCCAAGTAGGTCATGTTGCATATGGAAAGACGTGTCACGACGAGATAAACACATGGGTGTCGGTTTCACTTTTCTATCGTCATTATGTCGAGAGTTATTGACTATAAAACAGTTGGTGACCTCGGATGGCCTCGGCGGACCCTGTAGGGGTCACTGAACAAAAATGGCACCTAGGTCATCAAGAATGTCCTATAATAACATGATCCAGAAGAAATTATACTGCTATATTGCGTCTCCTTAGAAAAAGAAGCATTTTAATATTTCCCCTTAGACTTATAATGGGGAGGTCACGAAATTAAACCGACCTTAGGTCGCTGATATTAAAAATCCAAGATAAACAAATTGTAGATATATGTGACCTCATTAAATCCTGTAAGCGTAAAACCGATCATCCCAAAACTGTGACTGTGATACGACCACAAGTTTTTGGGGAGGTGGGGTCATGTGACCTGGTCTGGTGACCTGACCTAAGATGACCCGAGGATTTGTTGTACATAATGTGGACAATTGATGCACAAACAGCTGTGCCAAAAATGGCGACGCTGCGCGTCGCTTTTTTCCGCTATCTGCGAAAAACCTGAGGGGGTGTCTAACCCCCCGGCACGGCGCTGGTTAAAATATAGGGATGATGTGAACATGCAACCAAGTGTTAGGGTAGTCAGGTGAAGTAAAAAATGACCCCAGCTGAGCTGGGGTCATTTTTGTATGTGCCACTTTTGGTCGGGGCCACTCAAAGCACTTTTACCACCTCTTCGTCAAATATCGTATGCGTTCGCCTTTATGCACGTCTAAATGTGGGTCACCCTGCGATCCCTCACCCAACACGACTGCGCACCTTTGCATTGTGTGCGTCGGCTTGCGATAGAAGAGCGCTTCCCTGAATAATTCAGCCGGGCACGTCTTCTTGGTAGGCGCTGAGTAAAATCACACCAGTAACTGGGCAGGACCGTTCCGCGCAATCACAACGGAAATGTCCGCTGACTTGTGGGGAAAGAGTGCTTGATATCCGAGTGATTGCGAATCGGATTGATTATCTATATCAACACCACGCTTGTTTTCCTTGAACTTCGAAGCCAAACGAAACCGATCGGGCGGTATATTCCAAGAGTAACAAGGCTCAGCAAACATGTGGTGATGGTGCGATGCCAGCACGGTATTCAGCGACGTCGGACCTCGCAGCGTCGACCTCGTTATCATTGTTCGAATCGCCCATTCCCTCACGAGAGACACGTGTTTTTGTTTCATACCACCAGCCCGGCAGCGGCAGCTCTGCTAGCCACCCTGCCTTCCTGGCCTTGGCTAGTTCCAGTTAATTCGCTGCTGCCAGTGTTGTTTTTTGCTTGTGTATTTCCGCTCCTACTCTGTATTTCCAGATTCCATGGAAATGATGCTGCTTCGCGGCTTTGGGTACATGTTTAGGATGCTTTGCTCCACATTACCAACCTTATTTGTTCGATCATGCCAAAATATTGCGCAGTAGTTAGTTATCTTTATCAGGCTGGCGTTTCGGTGACGTAGCCGTTTTTTATCCCTTGGTTCCAGCCTAGTTTAGCCTCGTCAGTCCTGTCTGGCGCCACCATCCATGACTCCAGCCCAGTCCGGTGGCCGTAGCCAGCAGTTTCCCGTGTCTGCCCGGCTCCCAGCAGATCCCGACTGACGGCTGAGGGCGCACTAATTCGCCGATCGGGCGGCGGCGGCTGCCGGCTGCCGACCGGCTGCCGACCAGCTGCGGTTACCGCTCGGCTTACCGACTGCGTAACTGTGCCATCCGTTCCGCAGTCAGTTTTTGTCGCCGCCACCGCCACCGCGCTCGTCCTCAGGCTAGGACTGACTCAGGCTCAGACGTCCCCTCCCCACCGGCGGCGGGGTCATGGCACTTCCTGAGCTGGCGTGATGTCAGGCTGGTCGAGATGCAGTATGATGTCAGATGTTGACTATGAATGGCTGAGATCACGGCCGATAGAGCTGTTCGGCCAACTGCAGGACGTTTAATTGGTAACATGATCAGCTAGAGTCACGGGCCACGGCCGACGTGGTCACGTGACCACGGCAGGTCACGTGACCGACGGCGATCACTGTAGCCGAAATAGCAACGACTCACGTGATTGAGTCGCCGTCACCGTCGACCGAAGCCAGAGTCATGGGCGCGTCCAAAGCCGTAGCCGGCTCCGCTGCGGCACTGTGATGTAAAACGCGGCTGGCTCAATTAGTCGACCATGAACGCGTGATGTATAGTGGGTGATGGGGGCAGAGGCGACCTCCACAGCCGGGCCGGGCCGGGCCGCGCCGCGCCTGGCTGTGGCACGGGGCACCAGCGTGGCCTCCCTGATTAACCCTGCTGACCTGCCGCCGCGGCGGCCGCACCGAGTGACCTTGTGCTGAGATATACCGGCTCCGAAATGGTCACCTGCCTGCTGACGTCAGAGAGCTGAGGGGGAGGAGGGGTGCTCCAGCACGACGCGTCATTCGGTTCGTCACCTGCCTGCTGACGTCAGAGAGCTGAGGGGGAGGAGGGGTGCTCCAGCACGACGCGTCATTCGGTTCGTCAGAGAGTGGTTAATGCTGGCGGTGCGCGTCCTGGCGGTGCGCCGTGCGCCACGGTCCCAGATTTGCCACCACCGCATGAGCCTCCCGCACCTGTGCGGCGACCGATGGCGCGGATGCTACACTTGTGGCGCGGCTGCGGCGGCTGCGGCGCGGCGTTTGGTCGTGTAAACATGGTATCCGCTGCCGCAGCGGTGTGCGGTGTGCGGTGCGCTGTGTTGCGTACGTGGGCGGGTGTGTGGAGCGGGGGGACGGCTCGGCGAGGCTAGCTGACCCGAGTGTTTAGACCCTGCCGGCGGACGGCTGCTGCGGCTTCCGGCCTTTGTACGCGTCGACGAGCTGCGGCGCGCCGATCCGTCTTGCTTGTTTGCGGGATGGTCTCTATCTGTGCCGGCTGGGAACCCGCTCCTCTGGCGGCGTATATCGGCGGAACGTGCAGCGGCGCCCGTTTGCGGAGCTCGCCGCCGCCATTGTTCGCAATGAATTGTTTGCCAGTTGCGGCGTGTGTTTTCGTCTGTTGATGTCGTTCGCCCGAGCCGGGCGGACAAGTTACGAATGGAACCGTCTCCGGCAAATTAATTGATTTGTTTGTGTGTCTCTCTCTCTCGACAGCGCGTTCCTCTCTGCCCTGGAGTTGTGCGAGCTCGACCCGACCAAGGTGGCCACCAGCTTCGTCAGCCACGGCAGCCGATTCGCCGTCTACATCGACTACTGCACCAAGTACCCCAGGTGAGCACGACGATGACACCCAGCGGACGTCGGGCGTGCATGCGCCGAGCCATCCGTGCCCGGGAAAGGACATTCGCCATGCGCGCTGGGCATGACACGAAACATGAAACGCCCCAAAATAACGACGATTTCTCTTTAGCCGGGTGCCTATTAGGGCATGGCTGTGAAGCATGCAGCTGATTCGCCGGCTGATCTTGATAGTAACTCCTCACCACCGCTTCATGAGCCAGCGTACCAGGTGAAACCGGCAATCTAGGTAATGAAAACACTATCTGATCGGCGGCACCCATCTGTTACCCTTCCAGGTGCACCCACCCACTCTGAGCCGTCTCTGGGGCTAATGCGTCACTTTCGGGTGGACCCACGAGCTCCTCGTGATGGGAGCTCGTGGGTCCACCCCGTGCGGAGCGTGACGTTGAGGATCGGCGGTGTCGGGGGGGGGGGGGCGGGGGCCGCCCCGCGCCCTGTCCGCGCGGCCCTGAGGGCCCGGCCCGCCGCAAAGCCGTGTCTATTGCGGGAGTTTTTGCGTCATGACGTACCCTGGCTATTACGAGCGTCACCGTTAAATAACGCGCGGCAGCTGTGGGGCTGACGGCGCCCCATTCCCCGTGTCACTCGCGTTAATTTCCAATTATGGCACTGTTCCGCGTTCGGAACATGCTGTCTGAAAGGACGAATTTCGAGAGCGGAGGTTGTCATTGGCTAATGTTACAGCGCGGCATGTAGAGCCTGCGTTTTTATGGGTGTCGAAATCCAGCCAACTCACGCTGTTTTAGTGCTGGACAAACGCTTCGTCTCTGTGACTCGCATATTCGCCGCGCCCGCTGCGCGCTAAAAAGCAAAAAATAGCGATGAATCAAAACGTTAATTGATAATATCCCTTATGCGAAGTGCATCCAAACGCCACGATGTGCTCAGTCATGGCGGACGAAGAGTGGTCTTCAAATTCATCTCCAGCAGACTCTGTTCATCACCAGTTGATAAGCCGATCAAGTTGAGGACCGCAGCCATAACCTGCCAGTAGATGTTGCGGTGGCCCGCACCAGAGCATTTCCTGTTTGTAGAGGCCGACAGCCGGCCATCGACGCTGTGACGTGTTTATTCAGCCCGAGCCGCGCTGTTTTGCAGCTACGTCACCTGCCAGTGACGACCAAAACCGTAGCCGCCACGCAACGGGCCGTGCGACTCCGTTGACAACAGAAACCGTACCTCTGCACGACTATTTGTTGACGATAGAAACCGTACCTCTGCACGACGATTCGTTGAATAAAGCCGTACCTCAGCGGGCTGTATAAGCTCGGCGATTAACACGTCGCCGCCATGTTGCATCACGAGCGACATCGAGGACGACTGGCTGCCGTGATCCGAGCCGGACTCTGTGGCATGCGATCCGCCGCCTCACGCCTCGCGCGCCGGCCGCCGGACCGCCGCACGGTGTGCCCTGACCCGTTTGGTGACACTGCCCCGTGGTGTCGGTGGTGCCGGGCTGAAACGACCCGACCTTGTCCGCGGCGGGAACGAAGCAGGTTTCGTAAAGCGGTGAACGGCGCTGACGTAAAAGCCAGACATGTGGGGAGCTAATTGTCAGCTCTTTGTCATGGTAAACGTGTTCGCTTACGCTAATGGTCTTCATGTTCGGCCACGGTCGTCATGAGCTGATAAGGAAGGGAAGAACTCGTTTTGAAGCCATCACCTGTTCGTCTGCTAATCCTGTCGTAAATTAACCTCGCACCTCGCAATTCGGAGTCATCAAAAGACCACCCGGTACCTCTGCCTGCCGGCTGCCGCGTCGGTGTGCGACCCAAGGACAGCGCGCGCTGGGTCCGTGCAGGGTCCGTCCGCGGCCCGGCACCAGGTACCGCGGCGGCGGGCCGCGCGGGCCGCGCCGCCTCGCCGGCGCCGGCGACGGGCCTGGAAAGTGGTCTGGGCTGTTTTACCGGATCCCACCGTGGCGGTGTGGAGCGGTGCGGCGGTGCGGCGGGCCGAGCGGTGCCGCTCTCCGCCGCGGTTTTACCGTCTGGTGCGCCGCCAACATATGGTGCGGCCAGGCCACGCGACGCGAGACGGAAAATGGTGACGGAGCCGCGTCGCTGACGACGCTGTCGACGGCCCAGAGACTGCCGGTCAGCTGCGGTCATCGAGCAGGGCGAAGACGGCGGCAGTGAAACCAGGGAAACGGGCTGGTGGAGGGCTGATAAGTCAGAGAAACGGACCAGAGGACCAACGGCCCGCGCTGACTCCAGCCGAGCCACGCCGCGCCGCGCCGCGTCAGAACGCAGTACGTCCCCGGGAAGTGAGACTAGTCTCGGTGTCGACGCCGGACAGTTTTTGCGGGTGGAAGCGCTGCCGTCGTCGCCGGTCGCGCGCCGCGCTCGTCGTCGAGCGACGGTGAGGCTCGGCGCCAGGTGTCGCGCGCCGACCTGGCACGCTGCCACTGCAGTGCATACAGTACAGCGGGACGGCGGCACTCCCGCCCTGCACCGGCCGCCGCGGGTCCGGTGAGTCAGCCGCGCGCGGTTCGCCGGAAATGTCGGCTCACGTCGCCGTCCAGGGACGCCGGCGCCACGACAGCGCCACGCCACGCCGCGCCCGACCCAGGCACGCGCCGCGGCAGCACGCATTCGGCGGCCAGAGAGAGTCGAACACAAGGGTTATATCCATGAAGAGGCGGCGGCGGTGGCGTGTGGGGCAGGGAAGGGTGAGGTGGGTTAATGTGGGTGTTCGGAGGGGAGCGGGGCGGTCAAGGTCACAGCTGCAGCTGTGTTGCACACATGACGGCGTCGGGCCCTCCGTCTCCCCTCCACCCTCACTGCCGCCGCCGTCGGTACCGCCGTTACCGCCGTTGCCGCCGTTACCGCTCGGGTCCGGAATAAACAGCCGAGTCGGTCGCGATGGCGGCAGCTGCGAGGGACGCCGCTCCGGAGCGAGCCTGTGCCATAACTGGCCAGGATAGCTGCCACGCGGCGCCACCGCATGCCGGCCAAGACTACCAGGCGTGTCGCCGCCCGGGGTTACGATCGGACCCGCCGCCCCGCCGCCCCGCCGCCGCAGGTTTCTCCGCCGCCGCCGCCGCCGCCGAGCGTGGCCGCTTCACAAGCGCACCGCTCACGCGCGGCATTCAGCGGCGCGAGCGTCCGCTTTGTCTCCAGGTGTGAGCGGAGCGGCCGCTTTGCGGGCCGCACAAAGGACCGTGTCGCTGTTGAGGTGTGCCGATAATGCTCAAACACGGCCTGCGTGGCCATTCATGCGTCGCTTTGAGCAGATGATTGTCTCGCGGGGTTCATTCGCGCCTGACAGGTGTTGAGATTCAGGACAGTTTGTATGTGGACTCGCTCCCTCCGAGTATCGCCCCTCGTGAGGGGTCGAATGATCTAACAGAGCTCTACGTACAGCTTTCCATCCCCCTATGTGACAGTCTTGAGTTGTCACCAAGCGGTGTAACAAGAAATGGGCGTCACCGCTATCCGTTCTCAGTCCTCATTATCGTAATAATTGTCACGGAGACTGATTGGTTTCGTCACCGGCGGCTGGCCGCGGCAGGTGACGTGCCTACGTGCCGCAGTTCAGCTCACGATCGACCCAGCTTCGAACGGGCGTAGTTTGTGAGCACTTTCTCGAGACGTGGCCTCGCTCTAACGTCTGAGAGGTCAGCTATTACGACGAAGTAGATAGATTTGATTTACGTCAATAGCGGCTGAATAGAGAGTTGCCCAAGGTGCTAAATGTCTTGTCGGAATTAGAAAAGCGTCATTTCGGACAAAAATATGCGTCCGGATTGCTTAACCGACTGCAGAGGAGGGTGCTTTGATTAGTGCGCTGGGTGACATAAGTGCCTAGCGAGATATGCGGCGGCACAAACTAATCTACCTTTGACAGATTTCGTTGCCGGGAGCTTAACAATAAATTTATATGCGATCGGCTGCTCGTTGTTTCGACATCGTCCTCTATGATTACCGACAACAGCCACAGACGCCGCACTGTTTTCAGGTTACGCTCGCCTGCGTAGGCAAATAACAGCGACGGCGACAGAGACGCAGGCTATACTTTTATGATTTCATTTGTGGTGGCCGGCCTGTGGGACCCAGCCGACCCGCTTTTGAAGTCAGCCGTGGGACCTGACGCGTTTCCCATTCCGTCGCCTCCCAGAGTGGCTGATGGCCGAGCAGAGAGCGGGAAAAGCTGTGCCGACCGCTGCTGCTCGCTGATTTTACCACTAGCGTTGAGTTGGACACTAGAAGAGCGCGGGTGCGTTGTACTGCAGATTGATGAAGTTGACAGTAGAAATCGCTAACAAGGCCATTGTGGTGCTCATTTAATATTATATGTAATCGGTGACACGCTATCGAAGCAGTGAACAAAGGGGGCCGACAGGTGCGGACAGAGACCTGTGCCTCTGACCTGTGACAGGTGCGGACAGAGACCTGTGCCTCTGACCTGTGACAGGTGGTCCGGACAGAGACCTGTGCCTCTGCATGGTTTATAGTTCACACTGACGGGTGTGGTGTGGTGGTGGTGACGGGTGTGGTGTGGTGGTGGTGACGGGTGTGGTGGTCCACACTGACGGGTGTGGTGTGGTGGTGGTGACGGGTGTGGTGGTGGTGACGGGTGTGGTGTGGTGGTGGTGACGGGTGTGGTGGTCCACACTGACGGGTGTGGTGTGGTGGTGGTGACGGGTGTGGTGGTCCACACTGACGGGTGTGGTGTGGTGGTGGTGACGGGTGTGGTGTGGTGGTGGTGACGGGTGTGGTGGTCCACACTGACGGGTGTGGTGTGGTGGTGGTGACGGGTGTGGTGTGGTGGTGGTGACGGGTGTGGTGTGGTGGTGGTGACGGGTGTGGTGTGGTGGTGGTGACGGGTGTAGTGTGGTGGTGGTGACGGGTGTGGTGTGGTGGTGGTGACGGGTGTGGTGTGGTGGTGGTGACGGGTGTGGTGTGGTGGTGGTGACGGGTGTGGTGTGGTGGTGGTGACGGGTGTGGTGGTCCACACTGACGGGTGTGGTGTGGTGGTGGTGACGGGTGTGGTGGTCCACACTGACGGGTGTGGTGTGGTGGTGGTGACGGGTGTGGTGGTTCACACTGACGGGTGTGGTGTGGTGGTGGTGACGGGTGTGGTGGTCCACACTGACGGGTGTGGTGTGGTGGTGGTGACGGGTGTGATGGTCCACACTGACGGGTGTGGTGTGGTGGTGGTGACGGGTGTGGTGGTCCACACTGACGGGTGTGGTGTGGTGGTGACGGGTGTGGTGGTCCACACTGACGGGTGTGGTGTGGTGGTGACGGGTGTGGTGGTCCACACTGACGGGTGTGGTGTGGTGGTGGTGACGGGTGTGGTGGTCCACACTGACGGGTGTGGTGTGGTGGTGGTGACGGGTGTGGTGGTCCACACTGACGGGTGTGGTGTGGTGGTGGTGACGGGTGTGGTGGTCCACACTGACGGGTGTGGTGTGGTGGTGGTGACGGGTGTGGTGTGGTGGTGGTGACGGTGTGGTGTGGTGGTGGTGACGGGTGTGGTGGTCCACACTGACGGGTGTGGTGTGGTGGTGGTGACGGGTGTGGTGGTCCACACTGACGGGTGTGGTGTGGTGGTGGTGACGGGTGTGGTGTGGTGGTGGTGACGGGTGTGGTGGTCCACACTGACGGGTGTGGTGTGGTGGTGGTGACGGGTGTGGTGGTCCACACTGACGGGTGTGGTGTGGTGGTGGTGACGGGTGTGGTGGTCCACACTGACGGGTGTGGTGTGGTGGTGGTGACGGGTGTGGTGGTCCAAACTGACGGGTGTGGTGTGGTGGTGGTGACGGGTGTGGTGGTCCACACTGACGGGTGTGGTGTGGTGGTGGTGACGGGTGTGGTGGTCCACACTGACGGGTGTGGTGTGGTGGTGGTGACGGGTGTGGTGGTCCACACTGACGGGTGTGGTGTGGTGGTGGTGACGGGCGTGGTGGTCCACACTGACGGGTGTGGTGTGGTGGTGGTGACGGGTGTGGTGTGGTGGTGGTGACGGGTGTGGTGGTCCACACTGACGGGTGTGGTGTGGTGGTGGTGACGGGTGTGGTGTGGTGGTGGTGACGGGTGTGGTGGTCCACACTGACGGGTGTGGTGTGGTGGTGGTGACGGGTGTGGTGGTCCACACTGACGGGTGTGGTGTGGTGGTGGTGACGGGTGTGGTGGTCCACACTGACGGGTGTGGTGTGGTGGTGGTGACGGGTGTGGTGGTCCACACTGACGGGTGTGGTGTGGTGGTGGTGACGGGTGTGGTGGTCCACACTGACGGGTGTGGTGTGGTGGTGGTGACGGGTGTGGTGGTCCACACTGACGGGTGTGGTGTGGTGGTGGTGACGGGAGTGGTGGTCCACACTGACGGGTGTGGTGTGGTGGTGGTGACGGGTGTGGTGTGGTGGTGGTGACGGGTGTGGTGGTCCACACTGACGGGTGTGGTGTGGTGGTGGTGACGGGTGTGGTGGTCCACACTGACGGGTGTGGTGTGGTGGTGGTGACGGGTGTGGTGGTCCACACTGACGGGTGTGGTGTGGTGGTGGTGACGGGAGTGGTGGTCCACACTGACGGGTGTGGTGTGGTAGTGGTGACGGGTGTGGTGGTCCACACTGACGGGTGTGGTGTGGTGGTGACGGGTGTGGTGTGGTGGTGGTGACGGGCGTGGTGGTCCACACTGACGGGTGTGGTAATGAGCGATAGTAAGTCGTGTATTAACACGAGTGGTGACTATCTGGACCGTCTATCTGCCGTGACTGGTCATCCGTTTACTGACGTCCTGTCAGCCTTGACCACCACATCAGGAGGTGATCTTGTCTTATGTGTCGCCGCCGTCCAGAAGACAGGGGTGTTAGCTGTCTGTGTGCTAGTTCGGCGATGCGTAAACTAAACCCGTCTTGAACTTTTTGTCCTACAAAGCGTCAATGTGGTTAGTTGTGATGGGATTGTGTGGTGCTTTGTGACCGGTGCCATAACCTGTGTCATAAGGTGATGCTTCTGGGACATTCAGCCGGTTGTTCTGTTATGATCCGTTCTTTGTGTTTATTGTGATGGCTCAACATAACGATTGTCCGGTGTACCAAGCTGTTTCATAACTCTCACCTCTTTATCCTCCTCGCAGGACGGTGTTCTGACCACTCTGCCCGCAGGACGGTGTTCTGTGTTCCCCCTCTGCCCGCAGGACGGTGTTCTGACATCTCTGCCCGCAGGACGGTGTTCTGTGTTCCCCCTCTGCCCGCAGGGCGGTGTACTGACCTCTCTCCCCGCAGGACGGTGTTCTGTGTTCCCCCTCTGCCCGCAGGACGGTGTTCTGACCTCTCTGCCCGCAGGACGGTGTTCTGACCTCTGGGAGGGAGGGCGGCTCGTTCCTGTTCCCCCCTCTTCCCGCAGGACGATGTTCTGACCTCTCTGCCCGCAGGACGGTGTTCTGACCTCTGGGAGGGAGGGCGGCTCGTTCCTGTTCCCCCTCTCCCCGTAGGACGATGTTCTGACCTCTGTGTTGCCCTCTGCCCGCAGGACGGTGTTCTGACCTCTGTGTTGCCCTCTGCCCGCAGGACGGTGTCAGTACTGACGGAGTTGATGCGGCGGGAGACGACAGCGCGTCTGTTCTGACCTCTGTGTTGCCCTCTGCCCGCAGGACGGTGTCAGTACTGACGGAGTTGATGCGGCGGGAGACGACAGCGCGTCTGTTCTGACCTCTGTGTTGCCCTCTGCCCGCAGGACGGTGTCAGTACTGACGGAGTTGATGCGGCGGGAGACGACAGCGCGTCTGTTCTGACCTCTGTGTTGCCCTCTGCCCGCAGGACGGTGTCAGTACTGACGGAGTTAATGCGGCGGGAGACGACAGCGCGTCTGTTCTGACCTCTGTGTTGCCCTCTGCCCGCAGGACGGTGTCAGTACTGACGGAGTTGATGCGGCGGGAGACGACAGCGCGTCTGTTCTGACCTCTGTGTTGCCCTATGCCCGCAGGACGGTGTCAGTACTGACGGAGTTGATGCGGCGGGAGACGACAGCGCGTCTGTTTCGCGAGCGGCAGGCGTCGCTCGGCCACGCCCTCCCTCTCGGCTCGTTCCTGCTGAAGCCCGTGCAGCGGATACTCAAGTACCATCTGCTGCTGCAGGTACTACCTCCGACGCCACCCCTCGAGTCCCACTGACCTTACCTGGTGATTCATGACGCTCCTATCAACCTCCCGTGACGAGACACGCTGACCTGTGTGTCATTTGTTCACTGTCAATGCCGCCCGGTCGCGGTCATACGTTCAATTCACCGTGAAACATCAACAAATTATCACCATCGATCTTCCCTGTCATTACGATTCACGCCACTTGTCAGTCCTACATACAGAGTGGTCACTATTCCGCCTGAGGGCACGTCTGACCCCTACAACTCCCCTCCCCCCTCCCACCCTGAGCGGTGTCAGCCGGTCAGGAGGTCACTACCTTGACCTCAGCCGTTTGTCGACTCTAAGAGTCTAGCATGCGATGACGTAATCGAGACCTTGCCTCAGGCTGGCTGATCGTTGTCGCAACGGCTCCACATCGCGATTAATCATCGCACAACATCGCGATTAATCTAGGAGTCGCTCCGCGGTGCGGTCAGATGCCCGGCCCCGGCGAATCGCGCTCTCCCGCCGCCCGGGGCATCGCCGCCCGGGGCAATGGGAGTTAGCACACACACCGTCCAGTGATAAATCGGTCAGCACGCCCATTGATATTGGCGGAATTAGTGGCAACAAAGGCGCTTTGTGGTGAGAGGTAACCCGGGCGGTACGATGGGGGCCGACTGATGATTTGACGGCTTCAATACTTCGCTCGCCTGCTGGGAGCCGGGCGAGGGCGCTGGAATGCGTGAATTCGTTATCTGTCAAACGATATAAGTTACGCCACTGCAAGTGAGGCGATGTTGCGGCCAGTCAGGCATCATTTGTACGGTGGTTTGTGGGTGGAGCATTACAGCGGCCATTCATCTCAATCG
>JAXIVJ010014223.1:0-35009 GCA_036785665.1 Chirona hameri | reverse complement strand
ATATATATATATATATATATAACAAGGGCAAATTCAAACCGTTCCAACGCGATAAACTCGAAAACCCTTGGTAGTGGACCCAAACGGTCGAGTATCATACGCTGGTCCACGAGATGCGGGACACCGACTCAGCCGCACACCAGCGGTATTTCTGGATGAGTGTTGAAGATTTCGGCGAGCTGCTGGCCCTTGTCTCTGACAAGATAAAAAAGGAAGCCACCACCATGCAGGCTCTCATCTCCCCTGACGAGAGTCTGGCGGTGACACTGAGGTTCCTGGCGGCGGGCAGATCGATGAAGTATGTGGCCGAATCCTACCGCATCAGGTACGCGACGATTCGCAAGATCATCCCAGAGGTATGCGAAGTAATCTGGTCTGATCTGGTCAATCTGGGCATGCCGTGACATTCCAATGAAGTTGAAATGTTCACCTTTCTCGACACGTATCTGTTGTAGCTTTGCTTAGCTTGCACCTAAATAAATGACAATCAGTTCATAGTCAGGTTGTTTTATGGAGAAAAGTACATTTTCAAATGGGCATGTTGAACAATGTTAGTGTATGTATACCGCTGGTGCATCTGTGTAAGCACAACACTCTGGACTATACCACTCTGAACTACAACCCTCTGCAGCCCTCTGCAGCACACCACTATGCACAACACAACTCTGGGAATACCACACGCGCCCATAGGAACTTAATCGCTAAGCATGCGGTAAATTTCGTCGCGAGCACGCTTTGCGGCCTGCGCGTCACGGCTGTCCAGCTGGGCAAGCACGAAGTTTTGAAACGTCGCGTTCACTGACTTGGAAGAGGCGCGGTTGTATGCCATCTCCTCCATGATGCGCTCCTCCACAGATGGCGACTCGCTCGTTCGTCGTTTTTGGCGCTGCGTGACGCGCTGCTGCTGCTGCCTTCAACTGCTGATAGGAGCTGGAGGTGGATACTGACGGAGCGGCTAAATTCTGCACCAACTCATCGACGTTCTCAAACACTATAGGAATGTCCGCGGAAGTGAAGTGTCCAGGCTCCAGCCGGCTCTCGACAGCGTCAGGAACCGCATCGGCAGCGGGAGCGGTCAGGTCACCGGCGGCATGAGCGGTCAGGTCACCGGCTGCATGAGTGGTCAGGTCACCGGCGGCATGAGCGGTCAGGTCACCGGCGGTAGGCGCGGTCAGGTCACCGGTGGCAGGCGCGGTCAGGTCACCGTCGGCAGGAGCGGTCAGCCACCGGCGGCGGGAGCGACTGAGGCGGACGTCCTGAGCATGCCATGGGCATCGGGAGCCGCCAGTGCAGCAGGAACTGAGCGGGTCCGGAAATGGGCGGACGAGACGTTCCTGAAAGTTTTAGAAATAGTTCAGACCTAAAAAGCACGCATAAAAAAACGTCACCGCCAACGACAGCAGGGCAGGAGGGCATGGCAGGGCAGGGCAGGGCAGGGCAGGGCAGGGCGGGGCAGGGCAGGGCAGGGCAGGGCAGGGCAGGGCAGGGCAGGGGCAGGGCAGGGCAGGGCAGGGCAGGGCAGGACAGGGCAGGGCAGGGCAGGGCAGGGCAGGGCAGGGCAGGGCAGGGCAGGGCAGGGCAGGGCAGGGCAGGGCAGGGCAGGGCAGGGCAGGGCAGGGCAGGGCAGGGCAGGGCAGGGCAGGGCAGGGCAGGGCAGGGCAGGGCAGGCAGGGCAGGGCAGGGCAGGGCAGGGCAGGGCAGGGCAGGGCAGGGCAGGGCAGGGCAGGGAAACTGCTTGAATACTTCACGAATGCATTGGTTAGCTGCTGAGCTTTCAAACGATACCCATATTGGCTATGTTGTAACGTATTATGAGAAGCCAATGCTCCAGGTCCAGTTAGGTCACGTGTCAAGGTCACACATGGAATATTCGACATCACATATAATCGAAAACATTATGAATGGATTTGTTAGCCTATGGCCTTTGAGATGAGACCCATATCGGCATATGTTTAAAACATAATGGAAATAACTACTCTAGGGTCAGGTCAGGTCGATTTTAAGTACCGTTTTCTTCTAAACTTATAAATGGCCCACGCCAATTTTTTTCCAGTTTGTAGACGACATGTTGAGCAATGTTATATGTAAGAATGAGCCAAATTGGAGCTGGCATGATTTTTGCAATTGCAATTTCAATATTTCAGTTCAAAGTCAAATCAGGTCAAATGCCATTGACCTTAAATGTTGTATGTGCAAAATAAAGATGGGGACATTGCCTATTGCATGCATTTTGTTTCGTGAGACTGGGACACAAACTTGCGAAGTTATAAGCTCTTGAATTTTGGGATGTAATGGAGTCAGGTCAACGTTCAATGACCTCTAGCTCAGTGAACCCAGGTCAAATTTCCAAATCAAAGCATCTGAGATGGTTTCTCCCATTAACCGACATGCATGCAAAGTTTTAAGCAAATCGGAGAGGGTGCTGTATTTTGGTGATCGATTTGACATGGAATCATATTGTTAAATCAGCCGTCACGAACCATGACTGAAGATGATCCACAAACATGTAATTTACCAGAGGGGCTGTGAGCTTGAACACAACCTTCCATATGAAACATGTAAATAATGACTTGCCAGATGGTTTCACATAGGCCCGGGAACAGGGGGAGGGGCAGAGGGGGTGCTTGCCCACCCGACTTCGGGACCGGGGGTGGCGGCGCCCCCCCCCCCCCCCCCCCCCTTCTGCCCGGCGGGGGCGCCGAGCCGCCCAGGGATCACCGTGCAGTCTGGATAGGGGCGCCGAGCTTCCCAGAGAGGAGCGCCGAGCTACCCGGACAGTGCGCCGAGCGGACTGCAGAGGGACTGTGAGCTGCCTGGGGAGGGCGGACGCTGAGCGGCCCGGGAGCGCCATGCAGTCCGGAGTGAATCAATCCACTATTTAACACTCTGGGGCTGGTTCAGTTACAACATGGACAAAAATTAGTTCCACAGCAATCATGGGTGGGACTTTTCAGAGCAAGTTGGTGGGGCAAACTTATCATATTGAGTGGTTGTTTTGCATGGCTGATGTGAACAATTTACATTTTAACACCAGAAAATCTGCACAGCTTACAAAAGTTGGTGGGGCAGAACACAAAGAAAGATGGTGTGCCAAAATCAAAGTTAGTGTGGTGGTGGCCACACAATCTGAATGGGAAACTCCACCCATTGAAGCAATGCCATGCAATGGCGCGAGTACATACCTGTGATTTCCCCATGAGGATCCAATGTTTAGGCAATCTCCTCCCAGGAGTGCTGTTTGTTGCCCACATCCTTGTAAGTTGGGTTGCTTGGAGCAAAATCCCATGGCTAGCACCAGGGCCTCCAAATGCTGCCTGGGAAAGGTCATCTGAAACAAACAATAATAGCAAATGGTCAACCACTAAATGGAGGGCCATAGCAATGTTTTGGTAACATGAAATAGGATTTCAAGGGTTGTGAACAGGTACAAAATGAAGATGACGTAGGTGATGACGTTATGGGTAGGTGATCTTAAATATCCAGTTTAAAAAGTTGGCAGCCGCCTGCCAGTTATATATGAGCAATTATATATGAGCAGTAAGGTTGACAGTCAGCCTGATGAAATGATGCAGAGTGGTGTTACTTCATAGGTTACTTTGTGTTGCTATCCACTGCCAACCTGCTATACATGCTACTGCTATACATAGCAGCATAGCATACAATATAACTTATTCATACACAACACATAACATTGCTATAACATCTTTTGTGACCACAAGCCATGTTCTAGTGATGACCACCTGCTGAGCAGATGGATGTTATAAATGATAACTTTATCAGTTGCAATTGTGCCATCAAAAACCCAAAGACACACTATTGTTTGATATTTGGTCAGGGGCAGCAAATACCTTTTCACATATTTCTCATTAATGATACATTATATTACCTAACTTCTTTGGCACAGGCCATGGTCACAAACTGGTCACCATGTTCCCCAGTTTGTGTCGTCAGTGATTGAAACAGCCTCCCTGAGTATGTCGTCAATGCTCCATCAGTTAACTCGTTCAAGGACAGACTTGACAAACACTGGAGGAACTACAAAAACCACGTACCCAAGAAGAGTAGGAAAACAGAGAAAAAAACAAGCTTAGAGAGTGGGAGTCCACAGGCTGCCCTGGCAGCCTACTTTTCCCAAATCCATGAAGTCCTAAGTCCAAACGTCCTCAAGCAATGTTCTCGTAATTACTACCTGCTGAACAGATGGATGTTATGAATGATAACTGTATCAGTTGCAATTGTGCCATCAAAAACCCAGACACACTATTGTTTGATATTTGGTCAGGGGCAGTAAGTACTTTTTCACTTATTTCCCATTAATGATACATTATATTACCTAACTTCTTTGCCACAGACCATGGTCACAAACTGGTCACCAAACGGGCATAGGCATCTGATGAACAATATCAATTATGAGTTACAGGTGAGCTATCACAAATCCATTATGTACCTTGAAAGTATCGATATGGTTAGGTTGGGCACAAGTCAAGAAATAATTTATGCATACATATCCCAGTAATGGTCGTTTTATTTGATAAATTTTCTCTTTTACGTGTGACCACCAAGCCTGTGACCTGTGACCATTGACACCAACCCCCATCCCGCCTGTGACCACCAAAACCATCCCCCACCCCATCTGTGACAACTGAAACCAATCCCCCAAATCCCAAACAAGTTAATGCTATTGGTGTTCCTTAATGCCAGATACAGAGTAAAGTACTAGCAAAGTACTAGCAAACTGCCAATAGCATGAAATACCCAACCTTTGGACCCAGGGCAGACTGGTTATTTATTTGACTCCGATTGAATCGACTGGAATCGTTCAATCAAAATCCCTTGAATCATTGAAGAATCGATTCACCACCGAATTTGTGTATTCATGAATCATGATGGAATCAAAACCCGCATATAAACAAGGCTGATTGAATCAAAGACTGTGCAATGCTATTTCAATGGTGAGTCAAACGTGATTTGATAGAAAAAAAGAAGTTATTCTTTGAATCGGAAAGAATCATTTTTCAAAATGGTTAACCATGAATCAAACGGTGACTGAATCATTAATATTCCAAAATTAATTGTGATTGAATCCTTCCAAAAAAGGTATCAATAGGTAACCAGTCTGGGCCAGGGTCCTAGGATTGCTTGTAGCTTGGGTGCGGAGTGGAAAATTCGGGCTACAAATAAGCATGAACTTATGAAAAGTGGAAAATTGAACCCAAAAACTGTATGCACTCTGCTTTATCAATACCCAATTACCCACTCACAGGAAAAGTTATTGCCTATGCCAATTCTTGCCGGTCCTCCCCTCCACAGAGCCTGCCCATATCGTTACATTCATAAACCAGTATCAGGGTTCCAATTATCAAATAGGCACATTGTATAATAATGAGGGGAAAATTCACAGTAAAACTCAGGAAAAGAGGGGGAAAATAATATCCATAGCGTTGTTTTCCAACAAAATTTCCCAATGCCAAGACACTGTTTGGACCCATCTGATTTGTGAAGGTTTCACCCTACATTTGATTTAGCCCAGCTTTTACTTATTATGTGCAAAGTTTGACAGAAGCTTTAATAATGTAATAATTGTTTACATTTTGTCACATTTCAATTTGGTCAGAACTTTAGTGCATCTTCTGTAAGCAAACAAATTTGGACAATTCCAAACCCCTCAGTGTGTGGTGTATTCTCAATTATCACCTAGTACTTATCTATTTCCAGGTACGGATGTATATGTATAAACATTTATCAACCTCCAATCCTCCGGTACATGCATCAAGAAGGCACCTACCTCAACCGTGGCGAGATGACACTTCGCCAGAGGCACACTTGATCACAAAATTAAACAAATTATGGCTGCCAAAGCTACTGTTGCCCGTCTCGACGCATACGTATGCGTCCAAATCTTGAACACTGTTCAAGATTCAGGACGCACGCGTTTGACGCATATACATGCGTTATCTACGCGCGTTCCGGAGTTTTTTAGGCCGTTCACACCGAAATACGCTAGCCTATGCGTAATTTTACTCGTACGCATGCGTTTTCGACGCGGACGCATGCGTTTGCGTCAAAACGCGGCCGGTGTGAATCCCCCTATATTCGTATTTGTGTGCTCAAGATACACCTTACTGCCAACTATCAAGAAATCTGTCAAGGTGAACTATTCCCTTTAACCCTATTTGTAACAGGGGGGAGGGGGGTGGATTCCGCCCCCCCCCTCATGTTTTTCGCAGATATCTCCAGAACGGCTGGGAGCAGGCCCATGAAATTTTGGGACTTTTCATATAATTGAATACCGCATTTGGAGTCAAAATTTTGAGTTCTTAACCTGAACACAGGCGGTTCCAGGGTATAGTTTTGGGTGGGTTCGGAGGCGATATTTGGCGATAATACGGAAATGCGATCTTCACGGTTTCTTCGTAACTCCCTCAAGTATGAAGGAGTTAAATTGGTTCACGGTGATTGCAACAAGTGCAAATTAGTTGATGTTAATGAAATATCATTACAATTTCGTGGCAGAGGCGGTTTCAGAGGCTTGAAAAGGGGGGGGGGGTTCCAGGAAGTATTCAATGCTTGGCGGGAAGCAAATAGAGCAATGTAAGGGGCATTTATAGTTATCAAGATGTAAAAGATAGCTTCTGCTTCCATTATTTGCATAATGTATTACATATAGAGTTTCAGGGGCGTGTTCAGGCACATGAAAAGGGGGGTGACTGGCTTGGTGATGACGATATGCCAGCGATAACGGCGCAATAGACGGTTAGCTTATAATTATATATGCACATATGAGGCCAGGAAAGGGAATAAGTCATTTTTTTTGCAGAGGCGCGCTCAAGAATGGAAGAAAGGGGGTCATATTATTGCAAGGAAACTAAGAGGCATGGGCGCACAATGACATAACATACTGTAGTTTTCGGATGAAACACGCACCACAGGCTACTCTACGAACGATTATAAGATAATAGGCGAGTCCAGGTAGGGTAAAAGGGGGGTAATCAATGTTAATTGAAGTTGTAAGTGCAATAGTCACTGTTGACTAGTTAATATCATAATAGCGGATAATATACTTATCAAAAAGTATTGAGCCGCCCCAGTTTGGATCCTGGATACGCCTATGATGAAGTACAACATGCAAAAAGGAACTATCTACGATCATTAACATATTTATAGTGCTGAGTAGCAACTTGTCTGCGGTTCATATTTGTTTCCATTTTACCCCCCTTTTTCACTAACCTGGTACCACCTATGGCAAAAATTATGATTTTTAACTGTTTTGTCTAATGTCACAATCACATACCATTTCATTTATTAAAAAAAAACATTAAAAAATGGTTGTATTACGCATTTACTTCACCCCCATACTGAGTGACCTGCACACGCCTATGATTGTTAATTTTCAAACGCCACTGTTATATATCAATTTCCAATTCAATCTCTATCGATTCGTATTAATTGTGTTAAAATCGGTCGATAAACATGAAAGCTATGTTGGATCAAAAATACCACTAAAATTTGTGGTTTTTGCCCCCCTGTTGCCCCCCTATCAAAAATGTAGATTTGTTTATTATTTATAAATGTATATTGTGTTGAGAGGAACCAAACGCCGTTTCATTTTTGAGAATCGGACGAGTAGATCTCGAGATCTCCGGGGGGGGGCGGAATCCGCCGCCCCCCCCCCCCTGTTACAAATAGGGGTAGCCAGGAGCCTGTTACAAATAGGGTTAAAGACAAAGGTCCTGGTGTACTCATACTGACAAAGGCACCGCCGCGCATAAGGCAGATCCTGTGCAGGGATGAAACCCGTGTTTTGAGTGGCCGCGCGACGAAGTGGGTTTGGAAGGTATGTGCAGTAGTGAAATTGACATGGAAATGAGGAGTTCGGCTTTCAAAATTGGCCCACAGGTTATGGGTGGAGTGTTTCCCAGGAATGGAACGTCGTTTTAGTGGTACACAGGTTATGGGTGGAGTGTTTCCCAGGAATGGAACGTCGTTTTAGTGGCACTGGTTATGGGTGGAGTGTTTCCCAGGAATTGAACGTCGTTTTAGTTGCACACTTATGTTATTTGTTGAATGTTTCCCAGGAATGGAACGTCATTTTAGTGGCACACTGGTTATGGGTGGAGTGTTTCCCAGGAATGGAACGTCGTTTTAGTGGCACACAGGTTATGGGTGGAGTGTTTCCCAGGAATGAAACGTCTTTTTAGTGGCACACTTGTTATAGGTGGAGTGTTTCCCAGGAATGGAACGTCGTTTTAGTGGCACACTTGTTATAGGTGGAGTGTTTCCCAGGAATGGAACGTCGTTTTAGTGGCACACAGGTTATGGGTGGAGTGCTTCACAGGAATGGAACGTCGTTTTAGTGGCCGGTCCAGTGGAGCCATATGTTATCATTTTCTTGTGTGTTCCGAATCATTCATCTTCGAAGTTCAGACATAACTAGAAAATTCAGGATCTCATTTCCAAATCATGTACGTTGATATATTGTTTGGGTACAATCTGATTTACACATTTAATTTTATCTATAGCATAGATTGCGAGTATGTGCTTCCCAAAGCACGTACTAAACGACAGAACTTCAGCCATAGCTACTCCCACCATGTGACCTTTCATGCATTACATTGCAGCTTTCGACCACTGAACAAAAGCTACCGCTGTACTTCGCCCATCCTCCACCGTCCCTCGCGCCACTTTATTTACTCTGCCTCGGGCGGTCGCTGACTAGCGAGACCTCTGCCAGAATTGGTGGCCCTAACACGAGACCTCTCCCGGCAGTGGTGGCATTAACTGTCATTATCGCCCTGGTATACGGGCTTCGCGGCGTGCAACCTCGCGTCTGACAACCACTTCGGCCGCCTTCTATACCGTATATCAGCACAAGTTAGCGGGCCCAAGCCTCATAAGCGGGTACTATGAGACAGGAGAGCAGGATGGCTGCCGGTAGAGGTCGGCCAGGTCACAGAGCCTGTCGCCAACGGCTAACCGGCGCGGGTATGATGACGGCGGGAAATGCTGCCGCAGAATAGAGAGGCAGTCTTATCAGCGAAGACGCCCCGGGCCACGGACAATATCATCCCGCGGAAATATTTGTTCCGTCCCGCGCTCGCCAAGCGTATGGTATATGATGCATAGCCAAGAGCGGATCCAACATAGCACAAAAATGTTGGTTGGGGGGGAGGCAAATCACAAGAAGTATCACAACAATTTCCAAGCTCGCCGGATTTCGTTTCCTTGCGCATTGATAGTTAATTTAAATCAAACATTCCTTAGTAACAGTTGGTTAATATTTTTTCAAACAAGAAAGTATGTAAATTTGCGGCCGATTTAACCCTATTTGTAACAGGCTCCTGGCTACCCCTATTTGTAACAGGGGGGGGGGGGGGCGGATTCCGCCCCCCCCCCCGGAGATCTCGAGATCTACCAGTCCGATTTTCAAAAATGAAACGGCGTTTGATTCCCCTCAACACGATCTACATTTCTAAATAATAAAAAATATAATTTTTTGATAGGGGGCAACAGGGGGGCAAAAACCACAAATTTTAGTGGTATTTTTGATCCAATATAGCTTTCATGTTTATCGACCGATTTAAACACAATTAATACGAATCGATAGAGATTGAATTGGAAATTGATATATAACAGTGGCGTTTGAAAATTTAAAATCATAGGCGTGTGCAGGTCACTCAATATGGGGGTGAAATAAATGCGTAATACAACCATTTTTTATGTTTTTTTTATAAATAAATGAAATGGTATGGGATTGTGACATTAGACAAAACAGTTAAAAATCTTCTTTTTTTGCCATAGGCGGTACCAGGTTAGTAAAAAAGGGGGGTAAAATGGGAAAAATATGAACCGCAGACAAGTTGCTACCCAGCACTATAAATATGTTACTGATCGTAGATAGTTCCTTTTTGCATGTTGTACTTCATCATAGGCGTATCCAGGATCCAAACTGGGGCGGCTCAATACCTTTTGATAAGTATATTATCCGCTATTATGATAATAACTAGTCAACAGTGACTATTTCACTTACAACTTCAATTAATATTGCTTACCCCACTTTTACCCTACCTGGACTCGCCTATTATCTTATAATCGTTCGTAGAGTAGCCTGTGGTGCGTGTTTCATCCGAAAACTACAGTATGTTATGTCATTGTACGCCCATGCCTCTTAGTTTCCTTGCAATAATATGACCCCCTTTCTTCCATTCCTGAGCGCGCCTCTGCAAAAACAAATGACTTTATTCCCTTTCTGGCCTCATATGTGCATATATAATTATAAGCTAACCGTCTATTGCGCCGTTATCGCTGGCATATCGTCATCACCAAGCCAGTCACCCCCTTTTCATGTGCCTGAACACGCCCCTGAAACTCTATATGTAATACATTATGAAAATAATGGAAGCAGAAGCTATCTTTTACATCTTGATAACTATAAATGCCCCTTACATTGCTCTATTTTCTTCCCGCCAAGCATTGAATACTTCCTGGAACCCCCCCCCCCCTTTTCAAGCACCTGAAACCGACTCTGACATGAAATTGTAATGATATTTCATTAACATCAACTAATTTGCACTTGTTGCAATCACCGTGAACCGATGTAACTCCTTCATACTTGAGGCAGTTACGAAGAAACCGTGAAGATCGCATTTCCGTATTATCGCCAAATATCGCCTCCGAACCCACCCAAAAATGTACCCTGGAACCGCCTCTGTTCAGGTTAAGAACTCAAAATTTTGACTCCAAATGCGGTATTCAATTCTATGAAAAGTCCCAAAATTTAATGGGCCTGCTCCAAGCCGTTCTGGAGATATCTGCGAAAAACATGAGGGGGGGGGGGGGCGGATTCCGCCCCAACCCCCACCGGTTACAAATAAGGTTAAAGGGAGTGTGCCTACTCACATCGCTTAGTTGGAATTATTGACACTGGTCTATAGAACACAATTTGCTGAATTAAACCATTACTTCATTTCTCCAGATTCACCCTAGTTGCTGAGATATTCAAAGACTCCAGGAATTTGCTTGGGAGCAAAAAGTTATCGGGTAGACTCCAGATGGCTTCCCACTACTAAAAGCACTGCAACTATCGATTATACCGCTAGCATATCGTTATCACCGGCCAATAGCAATTCGAACAAACAGCTCGTGCGCGCTGATAGCAGCTGCCGAACAACAGAACCTGGGCGGCCATCACGCTTTTCGACGGTTTGTTTACATTGAACCAGACTGGTTATTAATTTGTATGCGATGTTCGGGCTCGCACTAAGAGCTGGAGTTTTCGCAGCAATTGGCCGCCAGGGACCGCTAGTGAGCCATGGTGTTTACCCTGGCTCACTAGCGGTCCCTGGCGGCCTGAAGCTGCTAAAACTCTAGCTATCTCGGTGCGAGCTATCTCGGTCGTATCTTTGGTAGTTGTGTTATCGTGGTTTTAGTTTGGTAATTGGTATTGTCCTTCCAGTAACTTGACAATCCTGGCTGAGGCGTTGATAAATCTTCAAACGAACGATAACGGTCATTTGTGGAAATGCCGAATCAGTGCTTCGTCCGTAGTTGTAGATCAAGGCTGTATCAAGACAATAGATAAGATACCAGAAATGTACTTATAAACAATGTCGCTGATGTATAAACAAAAATCGTGCATACGACTACGAAGAAGCATCCCGATCGCTGCTTCGCCCACCGGTACGTGTTGACATACGGTTTTGACTGATAGTAGTTTTAATACAAATAATTATTGAACACCAAAGCCTTTTGCCTATTATAATGTATTTTAAATATTAGGTCAAGGTAAGTCGGTATTCGTCATTGGCATAGGCCGTCTTCAGGTTATTCAGTAACCTGATTCGAATTCTTAACACAATAAATATGAAAAATCAATGGTTCATAATTTAAAAATGTTTGGTAGGTATTTTTAAGTCTATTTTCCAATTAATTAGTAACATTAACATGAGAAATAGACAGAACTGCAACTTAATCAGATTTGTAACCTGAACATAGACTATGATTGAAACTCTGGTATTAGTTCAGTAATTCACCTCCCCAGTATATGGTGTTCTTGAGATCCTTAATAGTAGAAGAGTTGTCTGCTGACTAATATTATGACATACTGAACAGTGGGTTATCTTTCTTGTAGAGGTTGATTTTCCATTGGGTCTGCAGTGCTGGAATATTTTTATTTTTGCACTTTGCTGATATGCAAAGATAAAAAGGTTTAACACACATTCAATGATAAAGTGAAATAATGTGTTATCTTTGCATCCCTCTGAGATATAAGGTCATGTGAGTTCCGACAAAAAATCAAGTACTGAACTGAACTAGACTGAATCAACCTCTACTTTAAAAAAAGGAATTCTTCATGTCTGCCTTGTGGAAGATAAAAAATATTTATGTGTTCCTGAAAAACCTCGCTCCTTCATTGCTCGTTTTTTTTAGTCGCACGCTTATAAAATATATTATTATCTTCCACTCAGAGCCATGCAGAGTCCTCTATACTGTCTGTCTACAAGATGGTCTGGGGTGGGGTCCAGGGGGCGATGCCCACTCAGTGGGTTCCACAGCACAGCGAGCGAATGTGAGCGGAGCGTTCTAAACATGGGTCCCTATGACCGTAATTGCTGTAAAGATTAGGTCAGGTTTGATTATGTATAGTTTTTGGTGACATAGTTTTGGTATTACTGGTACGCTTTTCTGGCTGTCGTAATAATACTCTCTTTCTTTGTTATGGACCTCAAGAACACCATTAACTGAGGAGGTGAATTACTGAACTGAAACTGAACAGAAACTTGTCCCTTATGTCATTAGTGTAATTATGTCATTGTCATGTTGTGTTATATCATTAGTGTAACGCTTCAGGTTTATAATTATTTTTGCCTCAACGCTCATCTTCAAAAGAGAGCTATTAGATATTATAATTGTTTGTAATGGTTATTTTTGATAGATCACTAAATAAATATATTGAATTATTTTTGACTTTTGAAGACAAAAAAAAAACTCGCTCCTCCATGATTATGGGTTTCATGCTCAGTCCAGACTGGTTACTGATGATTTAACTTTTTTGGCACGATTCAATCACAATTCATTTTGGAACCTGAATGATTAAATCACTGTTCAATTCATGAAACAATTTTTTTGTGAATTGATTAAATCAATGCATAAAAAGTGCATTTATATATGTTCTGTATTTCAGGGTGCCAGGGCAGACAGCCAGCTGTTGGCTGCCTCGATGGCAGCATGCAGATTGAAGGAGGCAATGTGTGTGTGCTTCAGGCACTTTGTGGCTCATGATTATGAGTCAGGCTCACATGTTAAGTTGAAGAAGTCTGCCATCCCATCACTGGTACGTGTTGATCCTTACCGCTTGTGTATTAAAGTAGGTGCTTAACTTTGATAAACTTTGCCTTGTGAAGGAATACACACATTTTGGAGCACCGATTTCTTTGAAAATCATTGTAACGGCTTACCATTTGGGCCAAATTTAGTTTACACTTTATTTATTAGCATCAGGGGCGGATCCAGGGGGCAATGGGACACATGCCCCACAAAACGTCTGAGGAGGGCCCCCTCTGTGGGCAGTTGGGCCTGGGTCCATCCGTGTCTGAGGACCTGAGGGCCCTTGCCAAGCCCGGGGCACAGCCATGACTGAGAAGGCCCTTTCCAGACCTTTGATGGCCCAACACTGGCCTGAAAGGGCCCTCGCTGGGCCTGAGAGGGCATTTACCAAGCTTAGAGGCCTTACGGCAGTCCAAGGGGCCCTTACCAGGCTAAGAGAGCACAAAGCTGGTTTGAGAGGGTCCTTCCCAGGTCTGCACATGCTGGTGGTCCTCTCAGGCCAGCATAGGGCGCTCTCAAGTCTTGCAAGGGCCCTACAAGACTGGCATAGGCCCTCTCAGGCTTGACAAGGGCCTTCTCATACCTGAAAATACACTTGGACCGACTGCAGGCCCTTTCAGACTGGCAAAAATCTAGGGAGCCCCTTGCAGCTTGTGGGCCCTTTGACGTCTGATGTGCCACCGCCCCCCAGTCCCCACCCCCATTTTCTTTCCTGGATCCGCCGCTGACTAGCATGAGAGGTTTGCCAGTGTTGTATGCAAGTGTGTTGGTGAGAAGTACAAGAAGAAGTGAAATAAAATATGTCTGTGTAATTTTGCTTCAGTATTACTGCTTACAAATGCATATTTATCAAGCATTTCAAAGTACACTACTGGTACATACTGGGTTCCAGTGGTATTTTGTCCAAGCATAGCACGACTTAATATTTCCTGATACTGTTTATGTTTGTTCATGTGATTTGAATTACACTATAACATAATGAATAATCGAGTAAATTGTAAAATACATCATTCAGTATCTAATGGCATTATATCATTCCCATTTCCACATTTCATGACCTGAGTGACATTGCCTTTCCAGCACCTTCCTGACATGGCTCCGGAGCCTGCAGACGGTCCATCAGCTCTGGTAACCAGTGGCAGCAGTGAAGCTCGGCTGAAAAGGAGCGGCACACACGTGCTGGGTGTCACGGGACAGCTGCAGTTGTTGGGCGCGCGCGACCGGCCGGCGCGGCTGAATAGGAGCGACCTGATCTCTGTCTTGTGTGTGTGGCCTGCAGGAAGACGGGGGGGGGGGGGCTGGGACTGGGCTGCCTCCGGATGGATGAGCAGGATTTTGACAGCTCATTGAGTGTAAGGTAGGGGGAGGGGGCAAACACCTAGCTGCCCCCCCCCCCCCCCCCCCCTCCGTCTCAAAATGTGGCAGCGCCCTTGCATGTGTGTGTGCCCTGTTTTGAGATACGACTGATGCCTGATCTGACCCGACCTCTAGCTTGACCTCTGACTTGACCTCCGGCTTGACCTCTGACCCGACCTCCGACATGACATCTGACCCGACCTCTGACATGCCATCTGATCCGACCTCTGACATGACATCTGACCCGACCTCTGACATGACATCTGACCCGACCTATGACCCGACCTGACATGACAGCTGACCTGACCTCACTGTGCGTGACATGCAGGGGGCCACTTGTCATCTGATCTGACCTGACCTCTGTCTGTGTATGACCTGGAAGGAAACACGGCTGCTATCTGACATCTGGTCCGACCCCTGGCATGACATCTGACCTGACCTCACTGTGCGTGTCGTGACATGCAGGGGGCGCTGTTTGCCATTTGACCTCTGACATGACCCCTGTCTGTGAGTGGCTTGCAGGGAGACACGGCTGCCGTCTGACCTCTGCCTGTGTGAATCAATGGGAGAAATGGCTGCTGTTTGACCTCTCACATGCCTGAACTCTGTGCAGGGGCGTCGCCCCCCCCCCCGGGGGGGAGATTAGCAGGATTTTAACAGCTCAATGAAAGTGAGGTAGAGAGGGGGAACATCTGCCTGCCCCCCCCCCCGTCTCACAATATTGTGACAGCGCCCTTGCATCTGTATCTTGTGTGTGCCCTGCTTGGATACACAGCTGCTGCCTGATCTCTGGCCTGATACCTGATACCTGACCTCCGGGTTGACCTCTGACCTGACTTCTGACCCGACCTCTGACATTACATCTGACCCGACCTCTGACGTGACATCTGACCCGACCTCTGCCATGACATCTGACCCGACCTCTGACATGACATCTGACCCGACCTCTGACATGACATTTGACCCGACCTCTGCATGCCATCTAACCTAACCTCACTCTGTGCGTGACCTGCAGGGGGACGCTGTTTGACATCTGACCTGACCTCTGTCTGTGTGTGACCTGGTAGGAGACGCAACTGCTGTCTGATCGCCGCGCTGGTGTGACCTCTGGCATGACATCTGACCTGACCTCACTCTGTGTGTGACATACAAGGGGACGCTTTTTGCCATCTGACCTCTGACCTGACCTCTGTCTGTGTGTGACCTGGTAGGAGACGCGACTGCTGTCTGACCGCCGCGCTGGTGTGACCTCTGGCATGACATCTGACCTGACCTCACTGTGTGTGACATACAAGGGGACGCTTTTTGCCATCTGACCTCTGACCTGACCTCTGTCTGTGAGTGGCTTGCAGGGAAACACAGCTGCCGTCTGACTTGATCTGACCTCTGCCTGTGTGACCCAAGGGGAGAAATGGCTGCTGTTTGACCTGTGACATGCCTGAACTCTGTGCAGGGGCGTCGCCCACCGGGAGGGGGGGGGGGGGGGGGGGTTGCCCCCAAATTAGTAGGATTTTAACAGCCCAATGAAAGTGAGGTAGAGAGGGAGAACACCTGCCTGCCACCACCCCCCCCCCCCCCCCTGCCGTCTAAAAATATTGTGGCAGCGCCCTTGCATCTGTATCTTGTGTGTGCCCTGCTTGGAGACACAGCTGCTGCATGATCTCTGCCTGATATTTGTCCTGACCTCCGGGTTGACCTCTGAACTGACTTTTGACCCGACCTCTGACATAACATCTGACCTGACCTCTGACATGACATCTGACTTGACCTCACTCTGTACGTGACCTGCAGGGGGACGCTGTTTGACATCTGGCCTGACCTCTGTCTGTGCGTGACCTGGTAGGAGACGCGACTGCTGTCTGACCGCTGGTCCGACCTCTGGCATGGCATCTGACCCGACCTCTGACATGACTTCTGATCCGACCTCTGACATGACATCTGATCTGACCTCACTCTGTGCGTGACCTGCAGGGGGACGCTGTTTGACATCTGACATGACCTCTGTCTGTTACCTGGTAGGAGACGCGACTGCTGTCTGACCGCTGGTCTGACCTCTGGCATGACATCTGACCTGTCCTGTGTCTGTATGTCTATATATGACCTGCAGGCATACACGGTTACTGTCTGACTTCTGACCTGACCTCGGTATGTGGCTGTAGTTAGGCACAACTTCTGACCTCTGACTTATATCGCACAGTTGATATTAACATGGAGTACTTGTTCGTTTGTTGTACATTTAAAAGGTGCGGAGGGAAGGTGAAATGGTGACATCATTTGCTGTGGAGAATGGAATTGGTCATGTTTGGTATCGTTATTGCTTTTACTAAAATGTATGAATGGCTCATCCGTTGACTTTGTTGTTTCATAATACAGCCAGAACAAGTAAGCATGGTTTTTCTCGGTGTTTGAACCAGGACTTAGTGACTGCGCCTCTGGTCTAGTTCATTGACCGCTGTAGCTGAGTTGTGACGCTGATATGTGATGCCCTACTAGACAGACAGATTGCAATTTAGTTCCATGGAGGGGCGCTTTAATTTAAGCGTTTGCTTTTGCGCCAATCCAACACTGTTTCTTTCGTTGTATATGTTTAGTTGATAATAAAATTACTCTGAACTGAACTGAACAGTCAGTCAATCGAACGTGACGTTGACGCTACATGTGGTAGTACTAAAATGATAAAAGAGAAGAAACGATTCATGAAACCATTTATTCAGAAAACCACTCATGTTTGATTGTAAGCATTATTTAATGAAGCTTGTAACTTAAATCAACGGTAAAGGCGTAAAGGCTGCGTAAAACCATGTATTCATCGTAACAATCATTTTGAACGATAAACAAAGACTCGCCCGGTTGTCGTGACATTCCTGGCTGGGCGAGTCGCCGCCGCTACCACCGATGTTCCATTACAGCTTCTCAGTACGCCCTCCCGCCAACGAGTTGCGGAACAACGGCGCAGACACCACAACAAGGAAGCCTGAAGGCAGTGAATAATGAACACAATATAAGATTGGCACTGTTTGTGACAAAGAATAGCAACCCACCACAATGGAGAATGAAGACAGAAATATCCTACACAAACACAGTAACATTGTTCTTTGCTACTGGTGTCTTAAACGAGGAAAGTACACCATTGTTGAAATATTGCTTTCCCATTTTCACAAAAAGGGAAAAAATATCACCAGAAATGGGGAAAATCGCCCCCTCCCATTCCAATGGCAATTATATTAAATTATATATTGAAGATGTCCATTTTTTTAATATTCACTTAATGTAAGTGCAATAAAATTATTGCGAATGCAAATAAATCTGCAAAATAATTGCAAATAAATATATTGCAATACAAAGACCATAGGGCATAGACACATGCTGTTGAAATGCATCTAAATCAGCGTTACCAGCTTTACAGCTTTCCATAAACTTGCACTCTTCTTCTTAGATAGTCATCCAAGAGCCATCTTTCCTCACTGCTTATATTTTTTTCTATACAATCACATCTCTATGATACCAGTAACACTGCAGCCAAGGCCATTGCAGCCATCACCTGAAACTTGTGCAATATTTACCTACATGTATTGAATAGGTGGTGTAGTGTGATTGTATGCCATTTTGTACTGACAATATGTATTGTCAATATAAGCAGATTGGTTATTGATTCAACATTTTTAATGATTCAATCACAATTCATTTCATATTTGGGACCTGAATTATTAAATCACCATTTGATTCATGATTTTTTTTAGAATCGTTTTTTCAGATTCAAAGAATGAAAAAAATATGTTCATTGATTCACATTTGCTTCAACATTTACACATATATGACATTTAAGTTATATCAACATTTAAATATATACACGACTGAGGGAGAGAATCTTGCTAAGGAGCTCAGTATCGTTTGGATCAGTGAGGCCATGTGGCCTTTCTAAATTCTGCACGTTTATAAGTATAAGTAAGTATAAGTATTAAATATATATGTTGAATTTGTCAAATCAATAAAAATGGAAACATACCTACATGTGTGTGGTCATTAAACCATTGTTACAGCACAAATATCAGATTGGCCATTATTGTCTTATTATTATTAATTTTTTTCTATGCCGCCACCCAAGAGCAGGTGACCAGGAGTCCCTCTATCCCAACGACCCACAGCACCTTAACGTTAACACCAGAAAACATAATAAAGCAAGTCGCGGCACTCCCAGCTAAGAAATGGAAAGAAACGTAAATAAGCTTAAGAAGGAGCATAATCCATTATTAGATAGTATAAAGTAAAAATAAGAGAAGGTCAAAGTAGTCATCACTGAATACAGTAATTGACTGCCCCTACTTCCCTGGGAACCAC
The DNA here is from genome assembly GCA_036785665.1 of Chirona hameri. Classification (NCBI taxonomy): domain Eukaryota; kingdom Metazoa; phylum Arthropoda; class Thecostraca; order Balanomorpha; family Balanidae; genus Chirona; species Chirona hameri. Next base: position 15,992 of record JAXIVJ010014223.1, on the reverse strand, counting down.
ATTCATTCAAACTTGCATTAAAGATGTTACTACCACAAACAAAAATCAAACACTGCAACACTTCATTCAGGATGTTAGTAAAGGGAAAGGGATCAATCATATTGGAAACATCTTAGCCTGGTCAAAAATCGGCATGAGTTCAAGTGCTGGGGATCCAAACAGGCCACCCAACTAAGCAGAGCTTGTTGTTGGGCGGCCTAATGGAACCAGCTCCAGTAGAGTGGGTGACATTCATATTGACGGATACATAAACATCCACTCTCAAACTTCACATGTATGCATATATCTTATATTGTATGTTATGTTGTATAAACAAATCATACACACATCCACTCTCACACAAGTGCACGTATGCATGATCACGTGCATACAATGAACAAATTGTATACACTGTTGCATAGTTGCAGTCAGGAATCAATGCAATAACATAATGTATGCATGCATATTCATGAACACACATATATATATACACACATACATGCACATACATACACATACATATACATACACACACATACACACTCATGCAAATATACTTATATTTGCATACACATACACACACACACACATATACACATGTATACACACATACACACACATACGTATACACATACACACATATACACACATGCATATACATACATATACACACATATTCATATTCTTATGAATTCATACATTATGTTGAATATATGTTGTATAATCAAAATTTACTACATCTATGATATGTAGTGCAATGCAAAATGAAATGTACTGTATTATTACGGTGTTGTAAAGTTGCAGGAGTTTTTATTCTTAGTATTGACTAAGAAAGTAATTCTTAGATAATTAATGTGGGATAGCGCTTTTTTGAGGCTCATAATGTATAATAGAGTTAATAAAAACCACAGCCTCATACTATGTAATATATTAATACAAAAATGAGACAAAAGAGACGACAGTTTCAGGCATGGCCCATCTTCAGGTCTCAACCTGAAGACCTGAAGACCTGAAGATGGGCCATGCCTGAAACTGTCGTCTCTTTTGTCTCATTTTTGTATTAATATATTACATAGTATGAGGCTGTGGTTTTTATTAACTCTATTATCTTAGATAATTGTTTAATAATAGACTTTGAATCAGGAATCATTTGTATTAATGGACACATTGGTCCTATTACTTTGTTCCATAGCCTCGGTCCAGCCCATGCAACAGTGTGAGTTCTGTATACTTTACAAGATAATATTTCCTCAAGATGGTGAATGGTTCGGCTAGTCCTACTAGGGTGAGCTATAGCAAAAATCTGGTCTATTACATGAGGCAAATCAAACTTGAGTTTCCTGTGCATCAATAATAGCATTTGTTGGTTTCCAATGTCTTTCACACGAAGTAGCTTTAGTTTTTTGAAAATTGGAGCAGAATGTGCTAGTCTAGATTGTCCATCTACTATTCTAACAACTCGTTTCTGTAATTTCTCTATTTTATTTAGGTGAAGAGAGTATGTGTTGCTATACAGAAAACAGCAATAATTCACGTGAGACAAAAAGAGGGAGTTGTAAAGCAACAACAGATGATCGGAATCGAGAAAATATTTTACTCTGCTGATTATGCCTGCATTTATACACAGAACTGCGTGAAGCTTAGCAATGTGTGTATTCCATTTCAAATCATCATCAATAAATACGCCAAGGTATTTAACAGTTTTTACACGCTTAATTTTAATATTTTTAAAATTAATTTAATTTTACACGCACCATCCGATTAAAGTGATACTGCAACTTGTATCTTTTTGTTAGTATAAATCTGATAATATGTCTTATCAGTATTTAGAGTAAGCTGGTTTGCTTGAAACCATTCTGCTATTTTTGGCATAAGAATGTCTAAAGTATTTTGCAATTCATGTTCGTTTCTACCTTCAACAAAGATAGCAGTGTCATCAGCATATAAATACGACGTCATTTGATCACATATATGCGGAAAATCATTTATATATAATATAAATAGAAGCGGTCCTAAGATTGATTCCTGAGGGACTCCGATTCCATTCGGAAGGAAATTTGATCTAGATTGATCTATTTGGACACATTGTGTGCGGTCAGTTAGATATGATTTTATCATATTGTATGCATCATGTGTTATTCCATAGCTCTGTATTTTTTAGTAGGATATCTATGTTTACCGTATCAAACGCTTTACGTAAGTCTAGATATATTCCACATACAATACTACTTGATTCAAGTGCACTAGTTATTTTATCTTGGAGAAGGAGTATAGGCATATAAGTGGTCATGCCTTTTCTAAACCCAAACTGGTTTTCGCTAAGGATATTATGTAAAGCCAAATGGTCATTTAAACGGGTGTAAATTAGTTTTTCTAGAAGCTTAGAAATGACAGGAAGCAGGCTAATCGGTCTGTAATTATTGAATTGTTGCTTATCACCTGCTTTATAAATCGGCTTCACAACAGCCTTCTTTAACAAATTTGGAAATGTGTTCTGTTTTAAACAAAGATTCATAAAATGAACAACCTCACCTATAATTGCCATGAACTTCATTTTAAATATTCGTGTATTTATTTTATCATGACCACCACCTACTATCCGCGTATCGTTCACAATTTTCTTAACCTCTTCTTCATCTGTATTTGTGAAGGTATCAAGGGTGTTTCCTACAAAGTTAGGAATGCAATTTAGCGGGCTACTATTTGTATGACCTGTGCTATTTTTTAATTCTTTACCGATACTTGTAAAGAAGGCGTTGAAACTTTCAGCGATTTCTTCAGCACCTCGAACTAAACCAGTATTCGTTTTGAATGCTTCTGGCATTTTTTCACTTTGGGGTGAGCCTTTAGAAAGTTCATTAAGAATTTTCCATGTTTTTTTTTGGGTTGGCATTTTTAAGTTCATTGTGTATATACAATCTTTTAGATTCCCTAATAATTCTGACAAGAACATTACGGTACCTGCGATATTGTAGAATGTTGACACGAGTCACGCAGTTATTTTTCAAAATAAATAATTAATTTTTCCTATTAATTGATGCAAGTATCCCAGGGGTAATCCAAGGTTTAATTGGCGTGTTTTTTCGGGAAGGTTCATAGGTAAAGCTATATCTATTAATTCCTGAAAAGTAGGCCTGGGTTATTCTCTCACATGCAACATTTGGGTCTGTTACATGAGAAAAGTTATGTAGTTCAGCTTGAAGGTGTAATTGTAAATCATCTATTTTCTTGTAATTAAAGGACGTGATCTTAACTCCATGCCTAATACCTTAGCCTTTTCTATATTGAATGATAAGTATATTGGGAAATGGTCAGATAGATCATCATACACTATTCCTGAACTGTCTGCATGTGATATATTGTTGCAATATATATTATCTAACAGGGATAGTCTATTATCACTCTGCCTAGTAGGCAAAGGTATTAAAGGAAGAAATCCATATGATGAGAACATGTTAAAAAAAGCATCAACATTAGGATCACCATCAATGTTGAACAAATCAAAGCTAAAATCGCCAGCAATGATAACAGAGGTTGCTGACTCAGAAACTGTGTCCAAGATATGTGACATGTGTTCGATAAACAAAGTTGGACACGTGTTTGGGAGTCTGTATATTTGCCCGATTATTACCTTTGAGCAAGGTAGATTGCATTGTACAAATACACTCTGTGCCAGACGGACTATTCAAAGGTAGGCGAGTACAGGATGTTACACAATCGTTACGTATGTATACAGCTACACCACCACCTGTTCGTTCCGTGCGATTAAAAAAAAATGCAGTATACCCTTCCATATTTCGAATTTTTTCAACGCCATCTTTCAACCATGTCTCAGAAATACATACAATGTCCCATTGTATACCAGAATGGTGCAAGAAGGTAACAACTGCTTCAAATTTATCACTATTTAATATAGATCTAACATTAAGATGCAAAATGGACAATTTGCCTGTGTCAGGCTTACAAGGGGAAGTTCCTGTGGTTGTGAGAGTGTAATATTTACATTCCATCCTTAGGCTCTCAAATTTCTGATGCACATGTGAATCAAAATCTGTGCCTACATCACGAAATGGATGAAATATCTTATCATATAAACGGCACAGTTCATTACGACTAAGTGTGTTCAATGGCATGCAAAATAAGTTATACACAGAAGGTGTAAATGAAAGGAAGAAAAGTTGGACTAACTCAAAGCTGAGTTGGTGTTTGGAATGAGTTTATAATCTCACTTTAATCACTGCTGTAGTGCACCCAAGGAATGCACACAGCATAACACACACATACATAACAATACATCAGTTACACATAGGGTCACTGCTGCGTCCTCTTTAGGACATAGGCTCATGTCTGGTCGGCTACTATCCTGGCTTGTGATGGGTGGGTCACATACCTGAGGGTAAGTAATATGACTATCCTATCGTAATATGAATTATTTATGTATTATGTATGTACCATATTGTGTGCATTATGCATTATGCATCATGCATTATGCATCATGCATTATGCATTATGCACTATGCATCATGCATTGTGCATTATATATTTTGTATTATATGTCCCTGAAGTATCACATACCCATTATATGTATTATGTGTATTATATGAGATAGGATCAATGTTATATGTAATAATATGCAAGGTATTGCTATGCATCCTGTATACTATCAGTTATGTATACTATGGATATATTATATGTATTACGCATTATGTATTATGCATTATGTATTATTTATTTGTATTGTGTGCCCCAAAAATATCACATACCCATTCTATGTATTATGTGTATTCTATGGGATAGGATCAATGCTATATGTAATAATATACAAAGTATTACTATGCATCCTGTGCACTACCAGTTATGTATACTATGGATATGTATTGTGCTGCAAAATTTACATCAGTTATGCATATGTATGCACACCATGCGCACCACTCATGCGCAATACTATGTAATACTATGTAATAACATATACTAGTAAACATTCACAGTACTAACCACCAATATTATGTGTAATATTTGCTTAAGTTATCAGTAGGATTATTTAACTGATAAGTATGAGAAGACAAGTGCATGCGTAGGTCCGGGATGGCTGAGTGAAAGATGGAAAGAAAAAAAGAAAGAAGAGGGAAGAAAAAAAAATAAGAGAAAAAGAGAAGACAAAAATGAGAATGTGGTTATATAAACACAATGCTGGAAGAGCCTATCTACTTTTTGTATTTTGTATTTTTTGTTTTTGATATATTTTTCTCCTCAATACAGGTATACACTAGTCATGAACTTGAAGCTGATGAACACTAGTCATGCTCTTGAAGAGCGTATCTGCTTTTTGTATTTTCTATTTTGTGTTCTTTATAATATTTTTTCAATACATACTACATACTACATTAGACATTTCAATTTTGATATACAAGGCATAACAAGTATGAATACTGCAAATGGTTTCTGATAGGTAGGAAATCACCTGCTTTCAACATGTGTTACCATATTAGAACGCTAGTACTAAGCCTCAAGCATGTAGGAAGCCCAATGTTCAATTGCAATGCCATTAGTCCTCCATCTATCACCTGATAGGAAGGTTATGAGTTATGACCATCCACACAGCATGCCACATTAAAATAGCCTTTCTGCCAGGCTAGGTGCACTTGGCACTTACGCATACAGCATTCAGGTTAAAACAGATAAAATGGCCTTTCTGCCAGGCCAAGTGCATTTCGCACTCATTCACAACATCATACAATGGTTAAAAGTGTATAAAATAGCCTTTTTGCCAGACTAGGTACCAGTGGTACTCATTTATTCTTTCACAGACATGGAAACCATGTTAAAATAGCCTTTCTGCCAGGCTAGGTACCAGAGGTACTCATTCATCATATACACATACAATATACATTATACCACCATGTCAAAATAGCCCTTCTGTCCAGCTATGTGCATGAAGCACTCATATACACTGTCATGCCTTGCACATATTGTCTTTTGACAAAGAACATTCATCCATTTATCCAATACCATTGCAAGCTTGTGTCAGAATAATGTCTGGCAGTCACTCTAGAACAATGCATCACCCACGCAAGACACTCAGAACAGCAATCCAGACAGGCACACATGATTGAAATTGTAGCATGATTGCAAAAGCCTATTATTTGATATTATCCTTGAATGCATAACAAACAATATGCTGATATTAAGATGCACTTAATCTGAAAGGATAAACCTATTTTATAGTGAGGTACCTACTGTCATATGCAAATCATAATCATGGTAAATAATTTATTGTAAGACATACTGCAAAAGCTATTACATCATTCCACAAGGAATAAACATGGTTTTACATGTTTGGGGAAGCAATATACAGGATATTGGTCACAAACAAATAGTGAAATAATGGATTATGACAAGAGAAAAAACAAACTCAAGTACATTATAAAGTGTAACAATAATTAAATAAAGCTGATGATGCACCTATAAATTGGACACAGACAAATAGTGAGATCCAGGATTATGACATGAAAATAATTGAAATAAATTGTCAAGTAAAAAAGAAAACAATGAATATAATTTAAGTGCAGTACAAATCAGAATATAACACCTGTGTATAAGTGACTCAGCCAGCCCAAAACTCAAACATACAGAGTCAAAGCACAGAAATCATGACAAGTTTACTTTGTGGCCTGTCGTCTGCCAGTTTGCCTCCTACTCGATCCCACCACCAGCTCAGACAGATCAGCAGTACGACTTGCCACACGACCCTGCGGAATGTTTGCTAAGGTTTGTGATCTGTGTAGGTTGTCTGAGGTGGGGTGAGCTACTTTGTTGGGGGCTGTCTGCACTGTTTTGAGAACATCATCCTCAGAGAGCCAAGGCTCAATTAGAGCATACTTCTTATCACGTGAGTTTCTGGCATAGATCATTCCGTTTTTGGTGTGATAGTTCACTATCTGTCCATTTTCACGCAGCTGACCAAGAACTTTCACCATGTTGGCCCTTTTCTCAGTTAGTATATTGACAATTTATATTGAAAATAACTTACATTTACATTGCCAATTTAGGAAGGGGTAAATCCATTCACATAAATCACACATGTTCCTCACTTAACTTATTTGCCTATCTAAACCAAATGGACCAAATCTACCCTTTTGGGGACCAAATTTTACACGTTTTATGTCAAATTTGGTCCCCTGTTTGGAAGGCTGTAATTCCTTAAATATTAATTATACAATATTTTACCCAATCAGGGACGCCTTGCCTGAACACTTTTTGGTGGAGTTCTAATTGGGAAAATAACGAAATTATTTCAATTTTAACTTTTATGACCCAAAATGTAGGGGCATGTTACCCGTTAGGAACTTTCTTGGACATATTGCAGTCTACCCTAGAAAATAACTAGGTTTGATCCCTGAAAAAGCTACAGGGTAAGTTGCGGGCTAGGTTTGATTCAAATTAAGAGACCTTACTTTTGCTATAAGATCAGAAGTAAGGTTTAAGAAATAGTTGACTTATTCGTAAGTGTCCTATAAGACACCATGATCTTACCCCAACTGTACTTTCCTACTTGAACAAAAGTCTAAACTCTTTATTTATAACTATATCTTCTCTGGTTTTCAAAACAAAGGAAGGGAATTTGACTGTAAGCCCAGTGCCCTTAATAGTTTTGAAATCAATAAAAAACTTAAGAAGTTATTAAAGTTTCCGTTTGAAAATAAACCTAAGGGACCAAATTTGACACACCTCGAGTTAACCAAATGGACCAAATCTGACCCCCGAAAAAGGATTCTTCGATAACTCCCAATCTAACAACATTTATTACATTCGGAGAACAGTTTCCGATCGCTCTCGTCGAGTAGAACACGAATCCGTTGACGTTTTTAATGAAACCTAGCTTTTAAAAAAGTTACACACATTTTACGTTTTGATGTTTTTTTTAATTATTTTTGTATTTTAGTGTCCTTGTTCTGCTCGCAACTTGCTTATTATTGATCGAATATTTAAACAAAGCATATATTTGTGTTAAGCATTAATGGGGCTTTGTATATAAGGTGCGGAAATCCTTCACAATTTTTTTTTTTAGCTTTTGGGCTACTTAGAAAAACATGTTTTTTGCACAAGTTTTTGGAACGTAACTTTTTTGTTTGGAACTTTTTTATAATCAAACAGCAAACAAAGGTGCGGCGTAACGAACCACATCTTTTGGAAATTCTGAATTGTAATCAAAACCATATTTTTGAAGTTAAAAATGTGAAAAATTGTAAAAAATGATGTTTTTTAATTTTAGGTTTTTGAATATGCATTTTTTTTAGAAAAATGTGTTCAAGGATAAGAATAGCCTTACGCCAAATGTTAACAAACAAAGAAATCAAAAATCAGTATAGAGGTTTTGAAGATATGGGGTACTTAATTATCAATTTGATGAATATTTTGAATTTTCACCAAAAAAAAGTTATGCATTTTTTCAAAATTAAAAATATGATACAAATGTAAAACACTATGAGCATGCTGAATTTCTTTTCGGACTCTAAATATGTTGTTTTATTTTTAAGTTATCCATCACCAAAAATATATATCAATAACTTTTTTTCGGAAAGTTTTTTTGAGTTCCGACAGATGGATGTTGTAGAACTAGGCGAGCGGAACAAGAATCTATGTTTTTTTGTGCCTCTTCCGGTCTTACTTTTTGAGTTAATGAGTTTCGCGTTTTGATATTTTTTTCGGCTAATTTCATGACTTTCTTCAACGTTTATACTCATATTTTGTTCAATATTTGAAGAATCTTAAAAACAAAATTATATTTGGAACTAGCATGAATGGGGCATCATTTTACAAGTAACGAGACCCTTTAATCTTCCTTTTTCGAAGAAAAAAATCGAGATTTTTCGAATGTCAATTTTATCTGTTTTTTGGTAATAACTTGAGAAATATTAAGTATTTAAAGAAAAGTTAAACAGAATCTTGTTTGTCATGGTATAACGGATGTAAATATGTATTTTTTTAATGCTCGCTTTTTGAAAGAAATCTGATTTTCGTAAAAAGAGATACCTTTTTTTGAAAATTTGAAAGTTTTATTTTGAAAAAGTAGCTTGGTTTTCTATATTGCTAGGGGTAATAAAAGGTAATTTTGTAATAATAAACAAGGATTTTTTTTTTCTTCTTCCACAAAAATAGCTCCAAGTCCTCGGTACAATGTTATGGTAGACGGAAATACCTATAACTTAAAAACCAAAATATATAGAACCAAACCGATTTCGGTTTTGGATAGCCAATAGTTGGGCCTACGTTATATGATGTACTTAATTTTTAAATTGCTTAACTTTACTTAAATTTAAAATTTAAAATTAATTATTGTTTATTATATATAAAATTATTTATTAAATAAATTACCAATTTAAAATTAAGTTTTAATGCTTTTCACTTAAAAAATAAAATGTATAGAGCCAAACGGTTACAAGTATTAGATGAATGTGATAAAGGACTATCAAATAAACAAAATAATTATTTTAAAAAGACTTAACTTTAAGCATAATTTTTTTTTTTTAAGTGAGAACAACTTAATGGTAGATGGCAATAACTATAACTTAAAAACGGAATGAAATAAAACCAAACCGGTTTCAGTTTTTGATAGCCAATAGTTGAGCCTACGATATATGATGTACTTAATTTTTTAATTGCTTAACTTTAAGTACAATAACAAATTAAGTTTGAATGTTTGTCACTTTAAAACAAAAATGTATAGAGCCAAACAGTTACCAGTTTTAGATGAACAAGATCCAGGACTTGCAAAGGAATAAATACATTTAAAAAAAAATACTTAACTTTAAGCAAAAAATTTAAGAATTTTTTATTTCAATTTTTTTAGGTGCAATTTTTGTCTGAGCGAAAAGTTTATTGAAGTTAATTGATAGCCCATTCAATTTCCTATGAACTACTTTTTTGTTTTTTTCAAAAAATGTGATAGAAAAATTTGTTTCAATTTTTTAGTAAAACGTTAAGTGCTGCCACCTGGTGTTAAAAATTAAATATTTATTTTTGAACAGTTAGGTTGAACAAGATTAAAGACATCATTTTACAAAAAAAGTAGACCCTTAAATCGTTTTTTTCGACCCTTTATCACTTGATATACTTTTTTGTCAATTTTTTTTCAGTTTTTAACAATGACTTCAGAAGTATTAAGTATTTTCAGAAATTGTTACCTTTTTCATATTCGTGTGTACTTAATTAATATGGAAATGTATACAATTAATCCTCGCTTTTGGAAAGAAATCGTTTTTTGGTAAAAAGTGATACTTCTTTTTCGATTTTTTTAAAAAAAAATTGCTTCGTTTTCTTTATGTTTAAGTGTTAACGAAGGCAATTTTGATATAATAAATAAGGAAAAAAAACATTTTTTCTTCTTCAATTTTTTTTATAAGTCCTGCAAATAATGCAATGGTAGACGGGAATGCCTATAACTTAAACACCAAAACGTATAAAACCAAACCGATTTCAGTTTTTAATAGGCAATTGATTAACCTACTCTAAATGATGAACTTAAATTTTTAATTGCTTAACTTAAAGTTCAAATTCAAAATTTTCGATTTTTTTGGATTTTCGATTTTCACTCAAAAAACTAAAATTTATAGAACCAAACTGTTACCAGTTTTAGATGAATGAGATTTCGGACTGTTGGAAAAAGAAACATATTTTTTAAACTAACTTATATTATCCTTATTGATTTTTTTTGAATGCCTTAATATTTAGGACACCTCTAGGGTCGCTACTATTTGTCAAACCTAGGTCAATTTTTGACAGCGATGTGTACTCGTGCTTATAATTGCAAATAGGCAGTTAACAATTTTTTATAACTTTTTTGTATGACGTTATAGTAACCCAAACTTAAACACATTTTGTGTCCTTTATTCAAGTGTAATCTAGGTTAATTTAAGATGGTAAGTCGTACACTCGGTTAGGTAGGTAATGCTGCTGTTTTTCATGTTTTATCAACAAATAACGAAAATAAATTTTAATTTTTTTTATTATTATTTTTAATAAAAATAAAAATATAGATCAACCCTAGGTTAGTTTTGGACAACAAGAATACCTAACAAGAAGTTAAATACATGTGCTAGTTATATTCAAGATAATTTATATAGTTCCGCTATAAATAACGATTACATCACTAAGGGTAGATTTGGTCCATTAGGTTTACGAAAACTTGTAAACCAAATGGACCAAATCTACCCCAAAAGTCAGTTTTTCCCTCAACTTTGACAACATTTTTTTAAACTTTATAGCTAGGTTTGACTACTTTAAACCTAGGATTGACTAAGATACATCTTTTATTTATAACATGCCCAGAGGCGAAAGTCACGTAGCATGTATAGGTAAGGAATTACAGGTCTTTGAAAGAGGTATTGCGGGTCAGATTTGGTCCATTTGGTTTACGATGGGGACCAAATTTGACGGGCCCATGTCAAATTTGGTCCATTTGGTTAACCTTTTAAAGTTAAAAACACTCATCACTTTTTAGCTGGTACCATGGACGCAGGCTAACACCATTGGTAGCTGTTGGTAGGGTGATCTGCTGTAACCTTGGACACATCATAATGTTGGACTTTTTATGCCATCAGAATGTTAACAATACAGACACACTGTGCGCCAGTAGCCCCTATACTCTGATAGCATGACAAGCCTGAGGTAAGACATGTCTGAAGATTGGGCTTTTACCATACCTAGTGTTATAGGTACCAACATGCAGTACATATCTGGTAGCTAATTCCCATTCTCATAAAAGTATAATTAAATTGTGTTCACACAATTTATATTTTTAACATAAAGGTAGGTGTAGCATGTATTGATGTCTTACTTATTCTAAATTGAAATAAGTATTAACTGCGCATAGGTGGTAGGTACCTACCTAGTACCTACCACAACAATAAGAAACATGGAATTAAATTGAATTACAGGCTCCTAGAATTGCTTTGGAGCTGGTGTGCGGAGTGGAAAACTCTGACTAAAATAAGTATAAAGAGTGAAAAATTAAACAAAAAAGCATATGTACCAGGCTTTATCACCCAATTACCTGCTCACCAAAATTAGTTATTACCTATGCCAATTTTTACCTGTCTTTTCCCTATCATTACATCCATAAATCATTATCAGGTTTCCAATTATCCAATACATTTTAAAATAAGGAGTGGGAAATTCACAGTAAAACTCAGGAAAAAGAGTGCAAAAATAGTATCCATAGGGTGTCATTTTCCACCCAAATTTCCCAATGCTAGGACACTGATTATTAAAATGTATCTAAATCGGCCTTTTTACAGTTTCCAATAAACTTACACAGCTTTCTGTAGTCAAAGAGGTCAATATCTCACTTTAGTATTTACCAAATCATTACTTTTGATACAACAGGAGCTATACGATCCCAGATAAACTGCAACCACCAGCACCAGCCCCAAACCCAAGGTGATATATCCCCAAACCCAAGACGATATGTATAATCCAAACCCAAACCCACGCAAGCGCACGTATTGAATAGGCGGAACGTATTTTATCTACCGTGGCCTGGGCGAAACCATCGGCCTGTATTTTGTCTTAGGTGCGTAGTTCACGTAGCAATTTGTTACCTCTGATTACCTTCACCGTAGTGGGGATCGTTTTTTCGATATCGAAACGAAAAATAAGTAAAAACAATATAAGTGAAAATTCAACTAAAGGGGCTCCAGATGTAAATTTGGTTGCATCCAACCATCACAACATCATACTTATCGTAGGAAAAATAATTTTGACAGATCAAAACAGTAGGCACACTCCCTTTAAGGCGTTGATAGGCCTACAATGTAGAAATATACGATAGCTATCTCATTTCACGGCATTCAGTCCAAGGACATTTCTTCTCCAGCTCATATGTATTGTGCACCCTACAGCAACCAACCCAATATCGGCGGGAGGCACGAGAGGCATTTGTGATTGCTGCAAACAGTATTGACGTAGGTGCATATGGTATGGGTGTTTTGGTCGAAAAACTTGGTTGTTATTCTCAATGATATGACCTGGAAATCGCATCAGGCATTCCCCGTAGTGGTAAACACTGTGCGGGACGCGCGAAGTTTGAAATGGAACCAACTTTGGCAGCCGTCTCGGCGATGGGAATGCAAAGTTTAATTTTAGTGATCGAATTGTTGAGTGAATTCCGACGTGAGCTATCTACATGATAAAACCATCTTAGCAAATGCCAGATGATAACGACTCCATTGACTGGGAAAATATCGAAAAATGCAACCCATATCTCGGTTCCTTTTGTTCCCTTCTTTTACGGAGCATCCTACCGGTTCTAGGTAAACATTCGTCCTGCTGCTCTCATCCATGGCTTTATATCCAATGCACAATTGGTGCGTACACTTACAACACTGCCGTACTTACAACACTGCCGTACTTACAACACTGCCGTACTTACAACATTGCCATAATTACAACAATACCGTACTTACAACACTGCCGTACTTACAACACTGCCGTACTTACAACAATGCCGTACTTACAACAATGCCGTACTTACAACAATGCCGTACTTACAACAATGTCGTACTTACAACACTGCCGTACTTACAATAATGCCGTACTTACAACACTGCCGTAATTACAACAATACCGTACTTACAACACTTCCGTACTTACCACAATACCGTACTTACAACACTGCCGTACTTACAACAATGCCGTACTTACAACAATGCCGTACTTACAACAATGCCGTACTTACAACAATGCCGTACTTACAACAATGCCGTACTTACAACAATACCGTACTTACAACACAGCCGTACTTACAACACTGCCGTACTTACAACAATACCGTACTTACAACACTTCCGTACTTACAACACTGCCGTACTTACAACACTGCCGTACTTACACCACTCGTACTTACACCACTCGTACTTACAACACTCGTACTTACACCACTCGTACTTACACCACTCGTACTTACAACACTGCCGTACTTACAACACTGCCGTACTTACAACACTGCCGTACTTAAAACAATGCCGTACTTACAACACTGCCGTACTTACACCACTCGTACTTACAACACTGCTGTACTTACAACACTGCCGTACTTACACCACTCGTACTTACACCACTCGTACTTACAACACTCGTACTTACACCACTCGTACTTACAACACTCGTACTTACAACACTGCCGTACTTACACCACTCGTACTTACACCACTCGTGCTTACAACACTGCCGTACTTACAACACTGCCGTACTTACAACACTGCCGTACTTACAACAATGCCGTACTTACAACAATGCCGTACTTACAACAATGCCGTACTTACAACAATGCCGTACTTACACCACTCGTACTTACAACACCGCCGTACTTACAACAATGCCGTACTTACAACACTCGTACTTACAACACTGCCGTACTTACAACAATGCCGTACTTACAACACTGCCGTACTTACAGCAATGCCGTACTTACACCACTCGTACTTACAACACTGCCGTACTTACAACAATGCCGTACTTACACCACTCGTACTTACAACACCGCCGTACTTACAACAATGCCGTACTTACAACACTCGCACTTACAACACTGCCGTACTTACAACAATGCCGTACTTACAACACTGCCGTACTTACAGCAATGCCGTACTTACACCACTCGTACTTACAACACTGCCGTACTTACAACAATGCCGTACTTACACCACTCGTACTTACAACACTGCCGTACTTACAACACCGCCGTACTTACAACACTGTCGTACTTACAACACTGCCGTACTTACACCACTCGTACTTACAACACTGCCGTACTTACAACAATGGCGTACCTACAACACTCGTACTTACAACACTGCCGTACTCACAACAATGCCGCACTTACAACACTGCCATACTTACAACAATGCCGTACTTACAACACTGCCGTACTTACAACACTGTCGTACTTAAACCACTCGTACTTACAACACTGCCGTACTTACAACACTGCTGTACTTACAACACTGCCGTACTTACAACACTGCCGTACTTACACCACTCGTACTTACACCACTCGTACTTATAACACTCGTACTTACACCACTCGTACTTACAACACTGCCGTACGTACACCACTCGTACTTATACCACTCGTACTTACAACACTGCCGTACTTACAACACTGCCGTACTTACAACACTGCCGTACTTACAACACTGCCGTACTTACAACAATGCCGTACTTACACCACTCGTACTTACAACACTGCCGTACTTACAACAATGCCGTACTTACAACACTGCCGTACTTACAACAATACCGTACTTACAACACTGCCGTATTTACAACACTGCCGTACTTACAACACTGCCGTACTTACAACAATGCCGTACATTTACCGTTAAGGCACAAACTGGCAAGTCTTTAGGGATACACTGCATGAAATCACGTACCTCTTACCACGTACTTATAGCAGACCACCCTATCTCAGCCACACAAGCCCGCCGCCTCTTCTCTCGCCAGCTCTAGCGCTGTTCTCGGCTCACGCTTCATTAGTTCTCATTCGCCACCCTTTGCGGCTACAGAGCGCCATCTATCGCCGTCGTGCCGCGCTACGCCTCTCATCTGTCCCAGACCGACGGCCGCGATGAGCCATCACAACCAGTGACGTCATTTGGTGACGTCACAGACGAGAGATGTCGTGCGGTGATCGCTTGGCTGATGTATTGGTCGATGATGTCGGGACAATGAATGGTCTGGTGTTGTGTAGTGGGTGGTGGGATCGCATTCGGTTGCACGGAAAGAAGCGATCGTCGGTGCTTTGTCGTGCGAACAAAGCATCGTATGAGCCTCAGGAGGAAGAAAAGGTGCTGCACAAACATGTGCATACAACAGATACTTATGTACACTCTCTCTTGAAAGTATCTGTGCACAGTGCACTGCGATGGGGGCACCACCCGGCCCGACCGCGGTTGGGTAGAAAAGTTTGAGGGTCACTGGAGTGTATGACCCAGACGGGGATCGTGGAACGTGAG
>JAXIVJ010014221.1:12500-35012 GCA_036785665.1 Chirona hameri | reverse complement strand
CAGTGTACAGTGTACAGTGTACAGTGTACAGTGTACAGTGTACAGTGTACAGTGTACAGTGTACAGTGTACAGTGTACAGTGTACAGTGTACAGTGTACAGTGTACAGTGTACAGTGTACAGTGTACAGTGTACAGTGTACAGTGTACAGTGTACAGTGTACAGTGTACAGTGTACAGTGTACAGTGTCCAGTGTACAGTGTACAGTGTACAGTGTCCAGTGTCCAGTGTCCAGTGTCCAGTGTACAGTGTCCAGTGTCCAGTGTCCAGTGTCCAGTGTCCAGTGTCCAGTGTCCAGTGTCCAGTGTCCAGTGTCCAGTGTCCAGTGTCCAGTGTCCAGTGTCCAGTGTCCAGTGTCCAGTGTCCAGTGTCCAGTGTCCAGTGTCCAGTGTCCAGTGTCCAGTGTCCAGTGTCCAGTGTCCAGTGTCCAGTGTCCAGTGTCCAGTGTCCAGTGTCCAGTGTCCAGTGTCCAGTGTCCAGTGTCCAGTGTCCAGTGTCCAGTGTCCAGTGTCCAGTGTCCCAGTGTCCAGTGTCCAGTGTCCAGTGTCCAGTGTCCAGTGTCCAGTGTCCAGTGTCCAGTGTCCAGTGTCCAGTGTCCAGTGTCCAGTGTCCAGTGTCCAGTGTCCAGTGTCCAGTGTCCAGTGTCCAGTGTCCAGTGTCCAGTGTCCAGTGTCCAGTGTCCAGTGTCCAGTGTCCAGTGTCCAGTGTCCAGTGTCCAGTGTCCAGTGTCCAGTGTCCAAGTGTCCAGTGTCCAGTGTCCAGTGTCCAGTGTCCAGTGTCCAGTGTCCAGTGTCCAGTGTCCCAGTGTCCAGTGTCCAGTGTCCAGTGTCCAGTGTCCAGTGTCCAGTGTCCAGTGTCCCAGTGTCCAGTGTCCAGTGTCCAGTGTCCAGTGTCCAGTGTCCAGTGTCCAGTGTCCAGTGTCCAGTGTCCAGTGTCCAGTGTCCAGTGTCCAGTGTCCAGTGTCCAGTGTCCAGTGTCCAGTGTCCAGTGTCCAGTGTCCAGTGTCCCAGTGTCCAGTGTCCAGTGTGTCCAGTGTCCAGTGTCCAGTGTCCAGTGTCCAGTGTCCAGTGTCCAGTGTCCAGTGTCCAGTGTCCAGTGTCCAGTGTCCAGTGTCCAGTGTCCAGTGTCCAGTGTCCAGTGTCCAGTGTCCAGTGTCCAGTGTCCAGTGTCCAGTGTCCAGTGTCCAGTGTCCAGTGTCCAGTGTCCAGTGTCCAGTGTCCAGTGTCCAGTGTCCAGTGTCCAGTGTCCAGTGTCCAGTGTCCAGTGTCCAGTGTCTCAGTGTCCAGTGTACAGTGTACAGTGTACAGTGTACAGTGTACAGTGTACAGTGTACAGTGTACAGTGTACAGTGTACAGTGTACAGTGTACAGTGTACAGTGTACCGTGTACAGTGTACCGTGTACAGTGTACCGTGTACAGTGTACAGTGTACAGTGTACAGTGTACAGTGTACAGTGTGTACAGTGTACAGTGTTACAGTGTACAGTGTACAGTGTACAGTGTACAGTGTACAGTGTACAGTGTACAGTGTACAGTGTACAGTGTACAGTGTACAGTGTACAGTGTACAGTGTACAGTGTACAGTGTACAGTGTACAGTGTACAGGTGTACAGGTGTACAGTGTACGAGTGTACGGTGTACGGTGTACAGGTGTACAGGTGTACGGTGTACGGTGTACGGTGTACGGTGTACGGTGTACGGTGTACGGTGTACGGTGTACGGTGTACGGTGTACGGTGTACGGTGTACGGTGTACGGTGTACGGTGTACGGTGTACGGTGTACGGTGTACGGTGTACGGTGTACGGTGTACGGTGTACGGTGTACGGTGTACGGTGTACGGTGTACGGTGTACGGTGTACGGTGTACGGTGTACGGTGTACGGTGTACGGTGTACGGTGTACGGTTGTACGGTGTACGGTGTACGGTGTACGGTGTACGGTGTACGGTGTACGGTGTACGGTGTACGGTGTACGGTGTACGGTGTACGGTGTACGGTGTACGGTGTACGGTGTACGGTGTACGGTGTACGGTGTACGGTGTACGGTGTACGGTGTACGGTGTACGGTGTACGGTGTACGGTGTACGGTGTACGGTGTACGGTGTACGGTGTACGGTGTACGGTGTACGGTGTACGGTGTACGGTGTACGGTGTACGGTGTACGGGTGTACGGTTGTACGGTGTACGGTGTACGGTGTACGGTGTACGGTGTACGGTGTACGGTGTACGGTGTACGGTGTACGGTGTACGGTGTACGGTGTACGGTGTACGGTGTACGGTGTACGGTGTACGGTGTACGGTGTACGGTGTACGGTGTACGGTGTACGGTGTGTACGGTGTACGGTGTACGGTGTACGGTGTACGGTGTACGGTGTACGGTGTACGGTGTACGGTGTACGGTGTACGGTGTACGGTGTACGGTGTACGGTGTACGGTGTACGGTGTACGGTGTACGGTGTTACGGTGTACGGTGTACGGTGTACGGTGTACGGTGTACGGTGTACGGTGTACGGTGTACGGTGTACGGTGTACGGTGTACGGTGTACGGTGTACGGTGTACGGTGTACGGTGTACGGTGTACGGTGTACGGTGTACGGTGTACGGTGTACGGTGTACGGTGTACGGTGTACGGTGTACGGTGTACGGTGTACGGTTGTACGGTGTACGGTGTACGGTGTACGGTGTACGGTGTACGGTGTACGGTGTACGGTGTACGGTGTACGGTTGTACGGTGTACGGTGTACGGTGTACGGTGTACGGTGTACGGTGTACGGTGTACGGTGTACGGTGTACGGTGTACGGTGTACGGGTACGGTGTACGGTGTACGGTGTACGGTGTACGGTGTACGGTGTACGGTGTACGGTGTACGGTGTACGGTGTACGGTGTACGGTGTACGGTGTACGGTGTACGGTGTACGGTGTACGGTGTACGGTTGTACGGTGTACGGTGTACGGTGTACGGTGTACGGTGTACGGTGTACGGTGTACGGTGTACGGTGTACGGTGTACGGTGTACGTCGTGTACGGTGTACGGTGTACGGTGTACGGTGTACGGTGTACGGTGTACGGTGTACGGTGTACGGTGTACGGTGTACGGTGTACGGTTGTACGGTGTACGGTGTACGGTGTACGGTGTACGGTGTACGGTGTACGGTGTACGTGTACGGTGTACGGTGTACGGTGTACGGTGTACGGTGTACGGTGTACGGTGTACGGTGTACGGTGTACGGTGTACGGTGTACGGTGTTACGGTGTACGGTGTACGGTGTACGGTGTTACGGTGTACGGTGTACGGTTGTACGGTGTACGGTGTACGGTGTACGGTGTACGGTGTACGGTGTACGGTGTACGGTGTACGGTGTACGGTGTACGGTGTACGGTTGTACGGTGTACGGTGTACGGTGTACGGTACGTGTACGGTGTACGGTGTACGGTGTACGGTGTACGGTGTACGGTGTACGGGTGTACGGTGTACGGTGTACGGTGTACGGGTACGGTGTACGGTGTACGGTGTACGGTTGTACGGTGTACGGTGTACGGTGTACGGTGTGTACGGTGTACGGTGTACGGTGTACGGTGTACGGTGTACGGTGTACGGTGTACGGTGTACGGTGTACGGTGTACGGTGTACGGTGTACGGTGTACGGTCGTACGGTGTACGGTGTACGGTGTACGGTGTACGGTGTACGGTGTACGGTGTACGGTGTACGGTGTACGGTGTACGGTGTACGGTGTACGGTGTACGGTGTACGGTGTACGGTGTACGGTGTACGGTGTACGGTGTACGGTGTACGGTGTACGGTGTACGGTGTACGGTGTACGGTGTACGGTGTACGGTGTACGGTGTACGGTGTACGGTGTACGGTGTACGGTTGTACGGTGTGTACGGTGTACGGTGTACGGTGTACGGTGTACGGTGTACGGTGTACGGTGTACGGTGTACGGTGTACGGTGTACGGTGTACGGTGTACAGTTGTACACCAAGTGAGGTGATGATGGACAATGTTTCCTTGATGAGTAATACATGAGCTGATGTTCCTGTTGGTTAAATGTATGAAAATGTAAAAAAATGAGCATATCGGTGAGCAACAGAGCTATTTTTAATTAATCTGCATCCATCAAGGTCGGAACGAAGGAGTAATGTCTCATGATTAGCTCATATACATTTTAGAATGCAAGGTGACATTTATAACGCATGTTAAGCATGAAGCATCCCTTTTAATCATCAATCATCCACGGTGTTAACGATGAAGTTAACTTTCCCAGTTAGCAACCACTGGAATGCAGTTGGTCAGACTTTCCTAATCAGTGACGTCTCCGTTCAGAAGCCCCGGTTATCAGAGTCACTGATACGCTTCGTAGGGAAAAGAGGGTAACCTGCTATTTTTCTCGGTTGCTCCGGCTCCCTCCTAACTGCTCGACCAGAGCGTGTTATTCTCAGGGGCCCTGGGGGTGTTTGGTGGGCGTTGGCCCGGGATAGTGGGCTCTCATTATCGTGCCTGCAGGGCAGCACACCCACTCTGCCCCGGTCTGGGTCGAGGCTGGTCGGGGGCTGGGGGTCCTCCGCTGATTACGACACCCTTCTTCATTCATCTATGATGTATACCTAACGGCGTCACGTGGCTCTGGTTCCAGCACATCTTACACGCTACTTAGCTTATATAATTGCGAATGTGTTTTATTCTGTTTCACATTTGCTTGAGCTGTATTTGTGAGATGGAAGCAGAGGTGTTCCTAATTCACGCCATCACAATTTATTTTGTTTAACTCAATAACAAAATCAATTTGGTCAAACATATATGAACGACATCTGAGTTTGACCATTAAGTTAAATTGACTTGAATTGAGTAAAGTTATGTTTACTGGTAAGGTTCTGACTGATCAAGCTATTCTAATATTTAACTTTCATGTAGGTCACGGACTCTGTGGTGAGAGGATTAAACCATCAGCCCACCACCATCAATTAAGAGCAGATTTGCCATTTTGTGTTTACCAGCCCTATACGTCAACTACTATCGTTCCATTTACCCAGTTAATACCGGTTTCGACCGGTCGACCCTGACCGAACAGCCGGCTCAAGACTACTAGAGAAGAAGTGACGTCACAACCCACTTACCCAGAATGCAGTTTTGCTGCAGGACTTGAGCTGGCTCACATGACACCACAATGCGGTCAACTGACCCTGAAGTAGCCGGCCCCACCGCATGGCTTAACTCTTCACAGACGGAGGAAGGGATTTAACAAATGACACCGGACTCTAAACCAGTGTTCGTCACGGACCCACCAACCCCCAGCCCGGCCCGGCCAGGGTCCATGCACACCAAGCCCATGTCCGGACCAGGCCGGGCCAAATTCATAATATTGAGGCCCAGGCCCTGTCCGGCCCGTTCCGATTAAGCATATCATTATTTTCACAAAATTTGCAATAATTTTCCTTCCATATTTACTTGCTATTGTATACCATAAATGTGAAACAATGAACCAACTAGGCTAACAAAAAAAAACAGCCACAGCATCAGTGCGTTGCTGTGGAAGTTAACTGCTGGTTAAAATATTTGTATGCTCTGACCAGAGCTTGCGCGCATTACTTCAACATTATCAGCCCAGGCCCGTCCAGGGCCCGGTGATTTCCTTAAAGTTAAGGCCCGGCCCAGGCCCGGCCCATGACCCATAGGGCCAGCCCGGCCTGTGGCGAACTCAGCTCTAAACAATGCTGGTTGCGGTCCGCTGTTGTCCGGTATACCGGACTAGAATTGCAACCACTAGGTAGTCCTTGGCCCACTTACAAACTGCAAAGCAAAAATGAATACAACATGTATGTACAAGGCCGAGCTGTTCTTAGTAAAAACAACAACACGAAGAGAATGAAAACATGTTGTTACTTTGACAACGTGTAACGATTTAGAACGTAGCGAATAGTCACTGGAACAGCGTGCAAATATATGATTTTTTTTTGTCTTTAAAATTCATAGAATTGATTAAAATCATAAATCACACAAATTTAATAGACCTGATAAAGTGAAGTTGCAAAACAGTAGTACCTACATACGGCACAACTTTTCAACCGTCCACTTTGCTAAGTACCACATGCCTGACCTAGGCACTCAGACAGTTCTGGTGGTAACCTGACGTCCAGAGGTGCAAAAAAATGTTGCAAAAATGCAAATTCATGATCTTGCTAACTGAAGTTGCTGATAATTTACTCAATGTTGATGTGATTAGATTCCTTTATCACTCCTTTTATCGAACTTCTCGTAAATAAGCTTCTAATAAACACTTCAACTTACACCTCAAATATAGCAATCAGTTCCAGCAAGCATGTCATACAAATAGCATCTAAAATCTGGACCACGCACGGTGCTGTTGCTTGCTTACATCAATCGACTGGCAGCTTGTGAACGAGAGCCAAATTTGAAGGAAATTTCGTAGTGGTGAAGGTGTCACATTATCACCTTTGTGCAGAGGTCTAAAAAAGTGCCAACTTGACTACCCAGGTGGGGGACAAATAAGCCTGATCAGCAGCACTCCAGGGGACAAAAATCACGCTTCGATCGAAATATTTTCCTGCATTCAGTCCTGGTTGGAAGGATATCCGCCGTACTTGCCTGCGAGTGGGATCGCTCGGTCGGTTTGCGAGTATGCAATGCAAACATGGAAAATAAAGGAAAAACCTCATGTTCGGGCACAAGTGATGTCACATGAAGTGCTATGGTGCTACTATTAAGTAAAGGGATATTGGTGCTAACATACCAGTTTGGTGCTACCATATTATTAGTGACGCACGTGTCCCAAACCTCACCAATTTGAGTGTCCCACGGGGACACTTTGGGACACATTTTTGGGGGTGGTGATTTGCGCAAGTAAACGAACGATTTATTTACAAATAATTTGCAAAAGGTTTGTTTGACGCATGATTTTGCTATTTGTGCAAGGCCTGGGAAATAATAATTATTTATCATTTTCATGGTAAGATAGTATTGTATGACATAAATGAAATACAACTAATGTGAATAGGATATTCTCGTATCAGTATCAGAATGTTATTAAACCTTGCCTCTTAGTATGGAGACGACTCTGAATATTGGAGGTTTCAGTTTCATCTCTATTCAGCCATTGTAGCGATTCACTGCACACTCGTGTGCGGCGATTGGGGCACCACAATACATTTCCCGCCGATAGAGGCGCTAATGATCAACTGCTACCAAGCGGACCGGCGTATGTGCGTCAGAGTATGGGGCGCATTGTTTACGGCGGAGTTTTGAAGGGGTTAGAGTGGTACAGATGTGTTCAAACATATACGAAATGTTAGTGTCTATGGGCGTATTCGAAACCTGAAAGCATTTCTCGCTGAGGCAATCGTTTGACCTCGGGAGGTCAAAGAGAGCCCGCGAGGTCAAATCTTTGGGTACCGCATAACTTTTTCCCTAAAGTACTTACCGAAGTCGTTTCAACGGATAAATATTTCCACCAGCCTATAGACGGTGTACAAAGAGTGATCTGACCACCCCTGTCACCGGTTGACCTCAGGTCACAACATAAGTTACCATTATGGCCTATGTGAGAATGACGGGAACCGCATATTTCCCACAAAAAAAAATAACTTAGAGAACCCATTCCACCACCATCGCCTTCTATTTAACCCACCGAATGTGTACAATGCAAGACTTGACCCCTCCAGGTCACCGTTGTTTGACCTCAGGTCACCTGGAAAGGCGTAATATCCATTAAACGAGCCGTCCAAATACGGATTCGTTGTTTACCGACCGATTGTGTTCAAACTTATACGAAATGTTGGTGTCTATGATTGTATTTGAAACCTGAAAGCATTTATCGCCGAGGTGAATTGTTTGACCTCGGGAGGTCATATAGTGCCCGCGAGGTCAAATATCGGGTACCGCATAACCTTTTCCCTAAAGTACTTATCGAAGTCGTTCCAACGGCTACATATTCACACTAGCCTATAGACGGTTCACGAGTGATCTGACCACCCCTGGTCACCAGTTGACCTCAGGTCACAACATAAGTTACCATTATGACCTATTGGAGAATGACGGTGTACCGCATAATATTTTTTCTTCTTCTCAAAAATCACTTAGAGAAACCATTCTACCACAATCGCCTTCCCTTTCACCGAAGGTAAGGTTGAACACAATCGGTCGGTAAACAACGAATACGTACTTGGACGGTTCGATAAATCGATATTAGCGCCTTTCCAGGTGACCTGAGGTCAAACGGCGACCTTGAGGGGTCAAGTCTTGCGTTGTGCTCCGCCTATAAGCTGGTGGTAATATTTAGCCGTTGAAACAACTTCGGTAAATACTTTAAAGAAAAAGTTATGCGGTACCCAAAATTTGGCATCGTAAGCACAACGATTGACCTCAGCGATAAATGCTTTCAGGGTTCGAATACACTCATAGACACCAACATTTTGTTATAAGTTTGAACACAATCGGCAGGTAAACAACGAGTAAGTATTTTGACGTCTCGTTAAATGTATATTAGCGCCTTTCCAGGTGACCTGAGGTCAAACGGTGACCTGGATAGGTCAAGTCTTGCGTTGTGCATCTTCGGTGGAATAAAGGAAAGGCGATGGTAGTATAATAGGTTCTCTAAGTGATTTTGGGAACAAAATATGCGGTACCCCGTCATTCTCCCATAGGCCATAATGATAACTTATGTTGTGCCCTGAGGTCAACTGGTGACCAGGGGCAGTCAGATCACTCGTTGTGCACCATCTATGGGCTGGTGGGAATATTTATCCGTTGAAACTACTTCAATAAGTACTTTGGGGAAAAAGTTATGCGATGCCCGATATTTGACCTCGCGGGCACTCTTTGACCACCCGAGGTCAAACGATTGACCTCCGCGAGACATGCTTTCAGGTTTTGAATACACTCATAGACACCAACATTTCGTATAAGTTTGAACACAACTCTAACCCCTTCAAAACTCCGCCGTAAACAATGCGCCCTACACTCTGGACGCACAGCCGCCGGTCCGCTTGGTAGCAGTTGATCATAAGCGCCATCTACAATAGCTTCAATTCTGGTGCCCCATTTGGTTTGGAGTGTACGGGTTGTTCATGATAGTCTGGTGTTGGTAGTGGTATATTTAACTTGCCGTCAAGCCACTTGATGTCCCAACATCCAGGGGAACAAGCGAAGATAACAACGCCACTGACACAATGGCTAGAAGAAGCACCTTGAGTGTACGGTTGAGATAACGGTTGAGCGTCTGAGAGGGTCAGCCGCCGTGCCCGACGCTCCGGCTTTCCGTATATTTTAGTGGTTTTAAGACACCGGCAAGCCTGTGCGATGTGTGTATACTAGGAAAGTGGGCACAGTGGATACGGTGCTATAGTTTGTATTTCATCTGGACTCGCTGTTTGAGTGTGCTGAATGTTTTCTTCTAGCTATCAAGCCTACGAAAAATGGATCACGCTCGGACGTCCGTTTTTCTACCTCTTCTGGAAGACCTGGAACCTCTATCACCAGCTGTTCACCGTCGAGACCGACGGTAGATATCTGCCGTCGGTCCCGATGAGTGGCCGGCCCAGCCCGCGCCGAGCCTAGGGGACGCGCCCATGGCCGGACCGACCATAAATCTCCGGCCAGAAGCAACACCCTCAGCCAGAGGCGCGATCAGGAACCGGCGAGGGAGGGGAGCTGGACGTCGGGTTCAGCTGCGACGGGCTCATGCCATCCGAGAGCGTCAGCTGGGCAGTCGTCGCAACCTTTGCCTTTGCTACTGGCGAGTTTTCAGGCGTGGGACAAAAATCGTATGTTCGGAAACGGTAGGGGACACAGAGACAATTTTAGACCTCTGCCTTTGTGACAATCGATGATGATGAACTTTGTGAATGTCACAATGTTGAAGGAATAGGCCCTGCACTGACCGCGTGGTAAATGCACCTCTGCTGACGCCGCCTCGGCACACTTCAGGACCCTTCTTGTGAGCTTGTTAACATATTCTACCACGGTCATGGCCAGCTTATTGTCGAGATCCTTGGCCGCAACAAGACAGCAAACAACATCGCCAAAAGGTTGGATAAAACCGAGGCTGCCCGCACACAAATATAACATGAATGAATCACGCTACGTAGCGTGTGTTCCGATGAATTGCGAAACCCACTACTGCAGTCCAATGACGTCATGTTGGGCCGCTAAACAAGACAGGTTTGTTACGGTTAGGGTCTTCCTTCCCGTCTTCCCATCCGGCGAATAAAGCTGACAAGTGGCCAAGCCACCGGGCCATAGTGACCAAGAAGGAACAAATGTCCTTGTGGAAAGACTCGAACCGAGGGGTGGAGTTATAATCCGTTCTTCCAACATATTAGGATAATCCAATACTTGCAGTTATCGACAGAATCTATGATGTGGTATCAAAATTTAACATAAGTGTTTGTTATCCTATGAGGGATGTACTATCTTCTATGTGCATCTTTGTTTCCATCAGTGCCATTTTTTTATATTTTGTCACACTACGTCTAAAAAAATCATGAGATGTCGATCTTGACAACAGCTTTGGTGTTAAAATCGAAAAGTCGAATTGAAATGATATAGGGACTGGCAACCGAGTAAATCACATTCTTTACATGAAATACGTGAAATACAAAGTACAACAGCGGCGCATACGTAAATAAGAGCCGATACTCGCTATAATTTGTAACATCACCGGTTGTTGAGTGGCATGGATACATCAAAATTAGCCCTGATTTTCATGTTAATAACTTGATATTTATTTATATCTAGATAAATACCTAGTTTTAAAAGAGTTTTAATATCTCTTAAAATGTATATAGCATGACTATCACAATACAACAATATCGACAATATCGCACAATATCAATGAAGATCAATATCGATCACAATATCGACAATACAACAATATATAAATATTGCTATACAACGAGGTTTGCCAGATCATTAAATGTACCGCTAAGTTTACTAGTTAGGAACGAGGGGCTGCTGAATATACGCCGAGCGAAGCTGCTGAATAGCTTCCGTGGTAGTGGATGAAATGAAAATGATCGGATCATTTTGTATAACGTGCTACGATACTACAGAAGTTCGCGTCAATCGACAATCCGCATTGTATTAAAGGGAAAAACGCCATTGAAAATAAAAAAATGTCAATGAGGATGTATCTATGTAATGTCAATTCCTAAAACATTCCTAATTTTTCAAAAGATTCCAAACGACTCTAACTCCTAAAACAAATTCAGCAATAACATAGTACATGATGTGTTGAATGCTTCATTGACGTGATCAAACCTCACACTATATAGTGCATATAGAACACCGGCCCCACCTGTCCGAATTCGGTGCTAGGACGCCGTCGTCTTATCGTCTCGCCGGCTGTGTCGGCTGCAGGACCGCGGCGCTCCCACCAGCTTCTCGCACCGCCTCCGGATCAGGTCTGTCGCAGATGCCCGCTGCTGATCGGGGCCACCCCTGCTGCCTCAGCTGCCCCTGCAGTCGTCTCCGCCAGGGGAGACGCAGTCGTCTCCGCCAGAGGGAGACGGGACTGCGACTGTCTCCCCGACCCGCGACGCTTTCACTCATCTCTACCGCAGAGTGATTGCGTATACGAATAGCGGTTGAGAGTACGCACAGGGTAGCGACCGGTTATCACAAGCACGCGCTGCGCGCGACGCGAGATTGCCGAACGCGCTTCGGAAGATAGCTGGAAAACCCGTTCCTGCTCTTCCCAGTCGGCGCAGCTCTCACGCATGTCAGGATTTAATACGTAGGTACCCTGACTGACATCACGGATCTGATCATTTCTGATTAATCTGACACGTGGACATCAGGCGTGCGGCAAGGGCGTTTCTATTGAGGATAAATTAAATGGCACACCTTCGTGATGGGGTTTTAAACCAAGATAGTAGTTTGTAGGCCATGTCGAGAAACTACTTGTCATACTCTGGTGGCAAGGGCTCTCCTGCCGAATATATATTTTTATTCTTCTAAATACACGGCCACTCATGAACAGGTGATCACCCAATCTTACCAAGTGCCGTGAAGGCGCAAGTACGGCATGCCGTAGATGCGTACTTGGGGCATGCCGTACTTTGAATGCCCATTCACGGGATTTGGTAACACTGGGCTCTTCCATGTGCTACCAAATGCCGTACTTTGACTGTCCATTCACGGCATTTGGTAATACTGTTACCAAAAGCCGTACTTTGACTGCCTATTCACGGCATTTGGTAGCACTGGGCTCCTCCCAAGTTCCCAGCAGGGGCGGATCCAGGGGGTGGCCGCAGCGGTCGCTCCCCCCCCCCCCCCCCCCCCCCGCCAGAAGGGCGCCCCACGGGCTGTCTGTCGCCGGGCGCCGCCAGGCCCCCGGCGATGGCAGCCTGTGAGCACGCAGCGTCCCTATGGACCGCTTGGACGCCCTGTTGAAAGTAACTTACTGAGTATCAGGTCATACAGGTCATGACCTGGTCCTTTTGACCCGAGGCGCCCTTCCGGCCAGTGACGGCGCCCTTTCGGCCATTGCCTGCGCCCTTTCGGCCATTGACGGCGCCCTTTCGGCCATTGACGGCGCCCTTCCGGCCGGTGACGGCGCCCTTTCGGTCAGTGACGGCGCCCTTTCTTTGGAAGGCGCCCCTAAATTGGCCTGCGGCCACCCCTCCTAAAATATCCTGAATCCGCCCTTGGTTCCCATTGCTACCAAATGCCGTACTTTGACTACTCATGGGTGAATGGGCAGTCCAAGCACGGAATTGGTCCATTGGACCAGGTACGGCATTCTTGATAAGATTGGGCCCCGAGGTGGGGACAAATAGCGGTAAGAGGAGCAAATCGTCTTTTATTCCGATTCTTGTCATGCAACAACCATAAGGATGATGGGAAAGTCTGCCCCTTCTGCCACTGGCGGATCCAGCAGTCGTTTTTTGGGGAGAGCAACTTTTGTGGCAAAAAGGTACCCCATTTTTTTCTCTCCAGATTTGGGCCGGTCACCATATGTTGGTATTCGAGCTTAAGAAATTCACTTTTCAAATTCAATTTTTTTTTTTCATTTGTGGGGTTCAAAACCCCCCAAAAATCGAAAATCAGAGATATCCATTATGAAGAAAATGTAATTTACTTTCTTTTGACGTTTTTATTTGCAATTTGCTTCAAAATTCGATTTTCTACGATTTTCCAAACATTTATCGTTTTTCCACCAACAATGGCATGACATGACGTCATTAAAATGTAATTATCTCCCAAAATACTTCATCAATTTCATTGAGAGTTGGTGAGAAACCTTCGACTTGATGCAGCATAAGGTGCAGAAAGTTTCACGTTGATATCTATCATAGTTTTTAGGTTATTGAGAACATCCGTGAGGGGGCAGATACTTCTGATAGGTTTGAGCTATAAGTACCTATCTCAACCAAGTTACGGACTTACCAGAGGTGGATCCAGGAGGTGGCAGCAGCGGTCGCGGCCACCTCCCCCCCCCCCCCCACACCCCACCCTCTCGTCAGAAGGGCGCCCCACGGGCTGTCCGTCATAGGGCGCCGCCAGGCGCCCGGCGATAGATTAAGGCATTCACATACAGCGAAAAGGCGTACTATATTTCATGTGTGCTGCTTGTTTTAATGTCTCCCGTTCGCTCCAGCTGCGGCTTAACGAACATCGCTATCATGGCGCCCCTGGATTTTTGGAAGGCGCCCCTAAATTGGCCTGCGGCCACCCCTCCTAAAATATCCTGGATCCGCCCTTGGGACCTATCTATAGTTTGTTTTATTTGTATTGCACAATTGCCATTCAGTTGCTGGCAGTAGGTCCAAAAAATCAATTTATTGACGTGTCAATGTTTTGATGCAAAGTGGGCGGAGCTTGTCATACGCACTGTATAACAAAAATGGATACAATTATTGACAACATTTTACTAAAAACACCTAGTCCCCATGGACAATGACCAGTCTCCAAAAATAATCACACCATCTGGTGCACAACTGTTTACTCCATCCACCGCGGTCACAACTTAAACTGTTTACGTAAGTTTTTTAGTTTGTTTCGGGAAAGATTGAGACGCCAGCACGTGGCGACAAATTAAATCAAATATGTTTCTGTTATTTTCTTAGGATAACCTTTATAAATTGTCAAGTTTATTTTTTGTAGTTAAATAAAACAAATTGTGTAATGTAATTACATGACATTATTATGAAAAGGTATTTTTGTTTTTACAAAATTATTCACCCATGCTGTTATAGAGCCCTTCATGGGACACATTTTAAGCCCCATCCCGTTCCAGCCCATTCAGCCAGACCCAACCCCGTTACAATCCAAATCCGAATTCATAATTGATGGGGCTCCCATTCCCACCCGTTTCAGCATATTTCACTTTTTGTGGTGCTAAAAAATGATATGGTCTGTCCCAAACCCGTTCCAACCCGTTACATTTCCAAAAATGGCAAATTTCCTCCCATTTCCATCCCGTTCCATGGGTCCCATGGGGATTCCCATTCCATGAAGGGCTCTACTGTTACTGTATCAATATTTTGATACAGTGATTTTAATTTGAGTAAAAAAGTTGATGCAGGTGAGCTAAGGGATCAAAACATTGATGCACTTATAAAGCAATATTGCATCAATTTCCAAGATAATTATTGAACATCTAGGTGGCTGAAACTGTATTGCCACAATGCACAATGCACATATTCATGTGTCATTCATCCCATCACTGTTATCCAGTGCTTCATAATTGCCGTTTGTAAATCGATAATTTTCCCCAATACCATTTCTATTGGGCTGGATCAAAATATTGACTCGTCAAAAACATTATTATTTGGGCCTAGTGCCAGGAACTGCATTGGGACCTTCGTGAGAATCACACGTGAATTTTGTACACACCGCTGTCACGCGTCCCGAAAAGTTATTTCCACAAAAGCAATGCGTCATTTTTGACAACCATTTGCGCCGAAATAGAGTGTAGATTGGATTCCAAATTGGTACCATATGAAGTGTTCTTCCTACATGTAAAAAAAAACGTTTGTTCTAGCTTCCGTTCCGACTGGCAGCTTGCTGACCGCTATTTTCTCATCCAGTTCGAGTTTTTTAAGCCCATATTTGATGGTAAGAGCCGTGTTTTCCTAATTTTTCCAGTTGTCCACAGTGGATAGCTGGATTTTGATTGCTGCAGTCCATTTTTACAATAAATTGTTAACTTTTTTTTTTGGCGGGGGGGGGGCAAAAGACATGTTGACTCCCCCTTCCAGGCTGTTGGGGGAGGGGGGCATGACCTAGTTGGCCCCTCCTGGATCTGCCAGTGCCTGCTGCTCCCTGCTTCTTCCTCCGCCAGTGCGGCAGTGCTATGCGGCGCAGCATCAGTGCTATGCGGCGCAGTATCAATGCTGTGCGGCGCAGCATCCCCGGCCGGCCGACGCATTGCCGTACTTCGTCCATTGGACGAAGTACGACATTCTTGGTAAGATTGGGCCCAGGAGTGCGATCCCGCGATCCCAACGACACACGACACCTTACGTTAACACCAAGAGAGAACTTAAAAATGCAATGTCGCGGCACTCCCAGCTTAGGAAAAGAAAAGAAAACATGAATAAGCAAATTAAGAGAAAGCGGGGTCATGTCAGCCATAGTTATATGCTATAAAAGAAGGCAGAAAGTAGACATTGCAGAAATCAGCATATGACTGCCCAAACGAAATCCATTTAGTTCTGCTTCCCGCATTAATGCGGGGTTAGCAAGGGCCACACTCATACAGGTCGAGGGCTGTTCATGGTCGTAGAAGTCGGCTCCAATGCTGGCTCTAATGAAGGCCAATGAATCTAAGCAGGGCTTGTTACTGGTTGACCGCCTGGAGCCAGCGGCGGATATTATGGTGCATTTATTTAGGAGGCAGCAGGTCGTTTCTCCCGGGGGAACCGAGTGAGTCGCTCGGCGCCTCGAGGGGGGCGATTGCCGCCCCCCGCCGCCGCCGCCGAACTCCAGAGAGAGGACAGCCGAGCGACGGAGGGGCCGCCCGACGCCCCTGCCCTATCACGACACGCGGCGACGGCCTGCTGGTGTACCGGGAAGAGGCGCATGCTCCCACTACCGGCCGGGAGGCAAACATCTGGTGTATGTTGTGGTTATAAGTTATATATAGGTTATTATTATATCATATAATATAAGTATATAAGTTATTAAAGTTATATGTTGTGGAATTGATCACTGATATGTCAACAATGTAGGTTTTTAAGTATTTTTAAACGTTAGTTTCGAGCGTGGAACGTCGTATGGATTATGGTACGGCTATATTATTTTCATTTGGGATCATTTGCATGAATAAGAAAGCTTCAACGGACAGTGTTTTCTTGAGCGTGTGAGGCAAGCTGGAAAACTTTATTCATATTCGCTGATCATGTGACCTTTAACATTTTTTTTGGAGGAGGAGATGGTATTGAGCTTATATGAGGGAATCTGGGGCAACAATTCAATACCACAAACGTGGCCAAATCATATTCTTGTGCATATTTCTTCAAAATGTCGTGCTACTCTTGAAGCTCTGTGGTTGGTTTGAGTAAGCTCAAAAAGTGATGTTATGGCAGGTGGAGCATTTTGGGGGACAACATTGTGAAGCACGACTATAGCTTGCTGCCTGGCAATGTCCTCTAGTTGGATAGTTTTGAGGTTTAAATAAATTGGGTTTGTGTGGGCTAGTCTTGATTGATTACACTGGCCTGCGTGATTTATAAGATCAAAGGTTTCTAAACAGTTTATAAGTTAGTTTTTCGCACTGACCCCGAACATGACACTCGTTTTGCTCGATTGCCTCCAGTTTTTTTTAAGCACTTTTTCATTTTTCACACACTTTTTGGCCCGCTTTTCACGTTTTTGCGATTAACAGCCGTTCTAAGCGGCGGCTCTGGTTCATTTTTTATTTGTCCTTGCAGATAATTATGCTGTGCATCGTATAAAGAAAGGAAAACGAAAATCGATTAGACTTTTTTAGATAGAGGCCGGTAAAGTCGGAGCGGCGGCCCGGCGACCCGTGGAGCGGCCAGCCGACTATATAGCGCGCAACAGGCGCGGACAGCCAACCGTGGCGTAACGCTTCGTCAATATCTCAGTATTGGTGCAATTTATCAGCATATTTTTGGAATTCTACAATGAGAAAATTCTTTGTCAAATCGCGTGAGGCCAAAAACCTGACAATCGGGCAGCAAATTTTGAAGATACAGGCATGGAAAGACAAATCCGCGGTCACCCGCCCCTGGCGTTTTTTAAAAATAAAATATATGTTCAGTGTCATTGCGGGGTATGAGTATATTTTTGGGATTCTACAGCAACAAAATTTTCTCACCAATATTGTCACACAAAGATATAAACAATCAGGGCTCGGCTTTTGAAGATACGGGCATTGAAACTCACATCGGCGCCCCGAAAACAGGCGGCCGTGGCCGCCGGCCGACGTCCCTTTGGGGCATTGAACCAAGCACATATTGATCTAGGGTCACGCAACTTGTCTACAATGGAGATCATAATACTCTCCACCTGCACTGAAATTTGTGTGCTTCTACCTCTTTAGAACTACTTATAAAAAATAGGACAAAATAGTACAATACAGACAATTTTGTTTTTAGAATAGCGCAAAAACTCGAGCCAATCTGGGAAGACGAATAACATTTTCAAAATCAGCGCCCCATACTTGATCTAGAAAATGGGTGGAGCTTTCCAGAAAAAGTTGGAGGGATGCCATATTGTCCGGATGTTTCCATTATTGAGGTGAAAAAATGTCATTAATGCCAGGAAACCTTCAAATCTGACAAAAGTTGGTGGGGCATAACACAAAGTTGGTGGGGCAGTGGCCACACCATGTGAATAGGACACTCCACCCGTGGTCTAGATCAGTTCAGAAACCTCTGATTTTATGAGAGAAAAATGTTTTCAAACGCAGGCCAATGATTATCAACAATCCTGAATACCTTTTTCTGGAGGGTAATTAAATTGTTAACCCTATTTGTAACGGGCTCCTGGCTACCCCTATTTGTAACAGGGGGGGGGTGGCGGATTCCGCCCCCCCCCCGGAGATCTCGAGATCTACCCGTCCGATTTTCAAAAATGAAACGGTGTTTGGTTCCCTCAACACGATCTACATTTATAAATAACAAAAAAATATAAATTTGGGATAGGGGGCAACAGGGGGGCAAAAACTACAAATTTTAGTGGTGTTTTTGATCCAACATAGCTTTCATGTTTATCGACCGATTTTAACACAACTAATAGGAATCGATAGATATTGAATTGGAAATTGATATATGACGGTGACGTTTGAAAATTGAAAAATCATAGGCGTGTGCAGGTCACTCAATATGGGGGTGAAGTAAATGCGTAATTAAAAAAAAAAATGATGTTTTTTTTTTGATAAATGAAATGGTATGTGATTGAGACATTATACAAAAACAGTTATAAATAACATTTTTGCCATAGGCGGTACCAGGTTAGTGAAAAAGGGGGTAAAATTGGGAAAAAGTATTAACCGCAGACAAGTTGCTACCCAGCACTATAAATATGTTACTGATCGTAGATAGTTCCTTTTTGCATGTTGTACTTCATCATAGGCGTATCCAGGATCCAAACTGGGGCGGCGCAAGACATTTTAAAAAGTATATTATCCGCTATTATGATACTAACTAGTCAACAGTGACTATTTCACTTACAACTTCAATTAACATTGCTTACCCCCCTTTTTACCCTACCTGGACTCGCCTATTATCTTATAATCGTTCGTAGAGTAGCCTGTGGTGCGTGTTTCATCCGAAAACTGCAGTATGTTATGTCATTGTACGCCCATGCCTCTTAGTTTCCTTGCAATAATATGACCCCCTTTCTTCCATTCCTGAGCGCGCCTCTGCAAAAAAATGACTTTATTCCCTTTTCTGGTCTCATATGTGCATATATTATTATAAGCTAAACGTATATTGCGCCGTTATCGCTGGCATATCGTCATCACCATGCCAGTCACCCCCCTTTTCATGTTCCTGAACACGCCCCTGAAACTCTATATGTAATACATTATGCAAATAATGGAAGCAGAAGCTATCTTTTACATCTTGATAGCTATAAATGCCCCTTACATTGCTCTATTGGCTTCCCGCCAAGCATTGAATACTTCCTGGAAACCCCCCCCCCCCCCTTTCAAGCCCCGGAAACCGCCTCTGCCATGCAATTTTTATGATATTTCATTAACATCAACTAATTTGCACTTGTTGCAATCACCGTAAGCCGATGTAACTCCTTCATACTTGATGCAGTTAGGAAAAAACCGTGAAGATCGCATTTCCGTATTATCGCCAAATGTCGCCTCCGAACCCACCCAAAACTGTGCCGTGGAACCGCCTCTGTTCAGGTTAAGAACTCAAGATTTTGACTTCAAATGCGGAGTTCAATTCTATGAAAAGTCCCAAAATTTCATAGGCCTGCTCCCAGCCGTTCTGGAGATATCTGCGAAAAACATGATGGGGGGGCGGAATCCGCCCCCCCCCCTTGTTACAAATAGGGTTAAAGGGGAAATAATGACCTTTTTCCACAAAAATGGAGTTAGCACTTGAAATCGCCAGACGAGACCAAAATATATTGTAAATTCATCACATTTTGCATGAAAACTTTCCTACCGAAAGATATTTCAAGTTAAAGTTGATAAGCGTTCCACACTTTTAACGACCGGTACTTGCAAGTACTTTTGGTCCTCATCAAACTGCGGGCTTTTCCCGTATTGTTTTTTTACGCAATGGAGTGGAAAATATATTGTGCGTTCTGCTTGTTGTGATTATATGCCCGGCGATCTTCTAAAACTAACAGCGATTGGAAAAAGTGGCAATAAAATCGGAAGCTCATCGATGCACATCAACGGCGGCATAGTTAGTGGTTGCGACCCTCAATTTTTGAAAATAAATTCATTTGTTTTCAACATTAGGAGTATTGTATAATTTGTCTGTGGCTGTATATAACACTATGCTTTATATTATCATGAAAAATAATGATTTTCCCCCAAAAAACTAACAAACAATAACACAAAACTGGCAATTAAATCGGAAGCCCATCGATGCACATCGACGGCGACCTATTTAGCGTCGGCGATTTGTTTACAAAGCATTGTCATGCTTCTCGGCGCACTTAACCATTGTGGCGAGTTGTTGCTAGTAGCGCTTTCGTTCTCCATGGCAACCAGGCGTGAGCCAATGAAAAGCCAGAACGTATTCCCTTTCTGGCTTTTGATTGGCTGACGCCTGGTTGCCATGGAGAACGAAAGCGCTACTAGCGTGTGTCCGAGCAGCGCTCAGTTTGATCGGAAATGTCACAGAGCCTCCAAAAATGCCGCAATCGATGTAAACAATGGTAGGGAAGGGCGAATTTGTCAATGACCTTCATGAAGTACACAAGGTACTTGTTTTGTATTTTTCCCAAACTTACAACTTCGAATTTGGGAATAATTTTATTTAATTCTTAAATTTAAATAAAATGATTTTAAAACCATAGCGGTAGCCTAAGAAATTGTTGCTAACAAAATCAAAAGGTCATTATTTCCCTTTAAGCTGTGATTGCAGTGCGTTTCCCCATACCAGGCAGCAGTAAATAAGGTAAGGCAGAAGTAATCAATTATACAACAAAAACCGGTGTTTGTGACACATGCCGGGAATATCTAGGCCGACTATCCCGATATTGCAACTTATGATACTGAATGTATTCATAAGGTGACTCCCACGTAAGTCCTTTGTCAATATATACATCAAGATATACCTCACTGTTTCTGCATGCCCTATATTTACATTTACTATATTTAAAATTACATTTATGTCAACATTAGTTTATGATTTATTGTATCTTTGATGGAATGTTTCGCTGGTGTTTAAAGGACAGCTTGTTTACTTGCTGCCGTTTGCATACCTTTGGAAGTTCTGCATTCAAGTTCTTTTGCAATTCAACAGTGGCGTCAGCTTCAAAGAGAAGGGCAGTATCGTCGGCATAAGGAAATGAGGTAAATTTTGAGGAAATCCTGGGAAAGTCATTAATGTACAAGATGAACAGAATAGAGCGCTGAGGAACCCCAATACGTTTTTGACGCTGGCTTTACTCGACATTTTTATGCTCTACACATTGATAATGATATCTATTGGATAGTTATGAGTCTATGATTTCCAGAAATGTAGCTGTGATGCCGTATGAGTGAAGTTTATGTAATAATATTATGTGATAAACAGTGTTAAATGTTTTTTTTTCTTCAGTTCTTGATAGATACCACAGTTTATTTTTTTCATTAAAACCCCTCGTTCACCTTATCTTGCAATATGATTAAGGTTATGTATGCTAGTAACCCTTCGTGAATCTAAATTTGGTTGGGGGAAATTATGTTATCGTGTGTGACATGTTCATTGATTCGGACCTGGATCATTTTTTCTTAAAATGATATATACACACACCACACACACCCCCCCCCCCCTCTCCACCCCCCCCCCCCCCCCCACACACGCGCACACGCACATTTATACATATACATATACACCTATATACACCTATATACACACACATATATACACACATATATACATACATATATACATATATACATATATACATACACACATACACACACACATATATACATATATACATATATACATATATACATATATACATATATACATATATACATATATACATATATACATATATACATATATACATACATATATATATATATATATATATATATATATATATATATATATATATATATATATATATATATATATATATATATATATATATATATATATATATATATATATATATATTATATATATATATCTTCTCTTCGCCAAGGCCTCTGCAGTTCATTGATAGTTCATGCAGTTCAGTTCTCTGCAGTTCATTGATATATTATCTTTAACTCATCCATCGTTTAAGGATTGATGTAGGAGCTTCATGGATTTCGAGTCTACAAAGTAAACTTCCGCAGACTGTAATGAAATATTTTCGTGTTTTAATGTTATCCCGAGAGCTGCCGTTCGTGTGTTTATCAGTGTGTATGTATACATGAGTGCGTGCGCGCGCGCGTATGTGTCCGTGTGTGTGTGTGTACCATGTACGTGCGTGTTGCTTGCATGAGCATCTACATATGTATATGTGAGCGAGTGCGTCTGTGAGCAAGTCTGTCTGGTGTAACAAAACAAGCGGTAACGGAACAAAAACAGAATAAGAAAGAAAACAGGAACGCGGAGCCTGCAGCAGCTACTGAGTTAATACTAACATTTGGAAACAAAAATAAACTGAGTTTTCACCATCGTCGACACGGTTAGACCTAACACGAGTGACCACAACATCAGGATGTTTACGTTATCAACACAAAGAAAGCAGCTACAGCGATACACAGTATGACAAACGGCGCAATCAGGCGAGCTGCACAGTGACTCTTACGGTATTACTTACGGCGACGAAAAAGAGAACGACAAAGTTACACTTACACTTGAGAAGAAGAAAAAACTCGAAAAGCACTCATTAGCGAGGATCGCGACG
>JAXIVJ010014221.1:0-7500 GCA_036785665.1 Chirona hameri | reverse complement strand
TATCTTACACGGTACTAGGTACTAGGTACTAGGTACTAGGTATACGGTATAGGTACTAGGTACACGTACTCGTACTAGTACACGGTACTCGGTTACGACTGTATAGGTACTAGGTATAGGTATAGGTATAGGTATAGGTACTCTGTACACGGTACACGGTATAGGTTTAGGTATAGGTATAGGTATAGGTATAGGTATAGGTATAGGTACTCGTACTAGGTACTACTGTACTCGGTATAGTATAGGTCACTTACGGTATCGGTATACGTACTACGGTACTAGGTACTAGGTATACGGTACAGCGTAGTACTAGGTACTAGGTATAGCTGTACACGGTACTCGGTACTAGGTACTAGCTTACTCTTACACGTTACACTTACTACGGTACTAGCGTACTAGGTATAGCTTACTACGGTACTACGGTACTAGCTTATAGGTATAGGTATAGGTATAGGTACTAGGTACACGGTACACGTACAGCGGTATACGGTACTAGCTTACTCGGTACTCGGTACTACGGTATACGGTACTAGTACTCGGTACTCGGTATCACGGTACTAGCTTACTAGCTTACTCGTATACGGTACACTTACACTTACACTTACACGTACTCGGTACTACGGTACACGGTACTAGGTACTCGGTATACGGTACAGCTTACTAGGTATCACGGTACTAGGTACTAGGTACTAGGTACTCGGTACTACGGTTACGGTACTAGCTTACTACGGTACTCGGTATAGGTATAGGTATAGGTATAGGTACTCGGTACACGGTACTACGGTACTCGGTATAGGTACTAGGTCACTTACGGTATAGTACTACGGTACTACGGTACTAGGTACTACGGTACTAGGTAGCTATAGGTACTAGGTACTACGGTATAGGTACACGGTTACGACTAGGTCACTTACAGCTATAGGTACTACGGTCTAGTAAGTACTAGGTATAGGCTTACTAGCGTACTACGGTACACGTATAGGTACTAGGTACTCGGTACAGCTTACTCTTACTACGTACTCTGTACACGTACTAGTACTTATTACGACTTTACTCGTACTCTGTACTACGTTATCACTTTACTATATACTCTATACTATACTACTATACTCTTACTATCTACTATTACTATACTCTATACTATACACTTATACTATTACTACTTTATATACTATACTATACTACTTACTCTTACACTATACTATACTATCTTACTACTACTACTATCTACTACTACTATACTACTACTCTACACTATACTACTATACTCTATATATATATACTATATACTATATATATATAATATATATATATATATACTCTACTACTACTACTATAACTACTAGCTATATAATATATATATATATATATACTATATATATATACTATATATATATATATATAACTACTACTCTACTATACTATCTATACTCTCTATCTACTACTCATCACTACTATACTCTACTACTATATACTCTATATATATCACTATATATATACTCACTCTACTCTCTATATCTATATATATATATATATATATATATATACTACTATACTATACTATACTACTACTCTATCTCACTACTCTCACACTATACTCTACTCTCGACACACACACACACACACACACACACTATAGCTCTACTACACACTAGATCTAGCTCTAGCACTACGACTCTAGCTCTCGATCTCGACTCTAGCTCTAGCACTAAAGCTATCAGCACTACTACTACTAGCACTATCGACACTCGACTACTAGATATAGATATAGACTAGCTATAGCTACTAGCTATCGACTCTAGACTCTAGCACTACTAGCTATAGCTACTAGATACTAGCTCTACACACTCACACTCACACTCACACTCTCACTCAGCACTCACTCAGACTATAGCTCTCGATCTAGACACTCACACTCACGACTCTCGACTCTAGCTATAGATATAGATCTATCACACTCACACTCACACTCACACTAGATCTAGCTCACTAGATCACTACTCACACTCACGACTCACACTCACACTCGATCTAGCTCTCAGCTCTCACTCACACTCACACTCACACTCACTCAGCACTCACACGCACACTCACCACTCACTCACTCTCACTCAGCACTAGATATAGATATCACGATCTAATACTCTAGACTCTAGCACTATCAGCACTCTCGACTCTAGCTCACTAGCTCTTAGCACTCACACTCAGCACTCACACTCAGCTATAGATCTCGATCTAGCTCATAGCTCTCGACTATCAGCTACTAGACTCTAGCACTCTCGACTCTAGCCACTCACACTCACACTCACACTCACACTCAGCACTCTAGCTACTCGTCACACTCACACTTCACACTCACACTCACACTCACAGCTCACTAGCTCACACTCACACTCACACTCACACTCACTCTAGATACTAGCTATAGATCCTCACACTCACACTCACACTCACACGCACTCTCAGATCACTCAGCACTCACACTCACACTCACACTCACACTCACTAGCACTCTAGCACTCACACTCACTAGCTCTCAGCTCACTCAGCACTCACTAGCTCTAGCTCTAGACTACTCGACACTCACACTCACACTCACACGCCACTAGCTCTCACGATCTAGCACTCACGACTCACTAGCTCTAGCACTCACTCTCACGACTCTAGCTCACTAGCACGCATACTAGCACTCTCGACTCTAGCTATAGATCTAGACTACTCAGCACTCAGCACTCAGCACTCACGACTCACAAGCTACTAGATCTACGATCTCAGCGACTCACACTCAGCTCTCAGCTCTAGACTCTCAGCACTCACGACTCACACTCACACTCACACTCACACTCACACTCACACTCACACTCACACTCACTCACACTCACTCTCACACTTCACACTCACACTGCCTCTACGATCTAGCTATAGATCTAACCTCACACTCACACTCACACTCACCTAGACTCTCAGCTCTAGCTATCAACTATCAGCACTCTCAGCTCTAGACTATAGATATAGATATAGATAGATATAGATCACTCAGCACTCTAGCTACTCTAATATAGATATAGATATAGATTCTCGATCACTCACGACTCTAGCTCACTAGCTCACAGCTCTAACTAGACTCTCACGATCTAGCTATAGCTCACTCGCTCACTCAGCACTCACACTCTCACTCAGCTCTAGCACTATAGCACTCTCAGCTCTAGATCACTCAGACTCTCACGCACTACTCACACTCACACTCACACTCACACTCACTAGCTCTCAGCTCACTCACGATCTCTAGACTATCAGCACTCTCAGCTCTACACTCACACTCACACTCACACTCACACTCACACTCACACTCACACTCAGATATAGACTATAGCTCTAGCTCTAGCTCACTCTCACTCTCACTATAGATCTAGACTCACTAGATACTCGACTACTAGACTACTCAGCTCTCAGCACTCACGACTCTACGACTCTAGCTCTAGATCTAGATCTAGCTCACAGCTCACTAGCTCTAGCTACTCGCTCTAGCTCACACTCAGCACTCACACGCACACTCACACTCACACTCTCAGCTCTCACGCACACTCAGCTCTCACGACTCTAGCACTCTCGACTCTCACGATCCTCTCACACTCGACTACTCACTCTTAGATCACTAGCTCTCAGCTCACTAGCTCTAGCACTCTCGACTCTCGCTCTAGCTACTCGACTCTAGCACTCACACTCAGCTATAGCTACTAGCTCTCAGCTCACTAGCTCACTAGCACACTCACGACTCACTAGCTCTAGCTATCAGCTCTAGATCTAGCTCTCGACTCTCGAGCTAGCTCGATAGCAGCTCGACGCTCGACTCTCAGCTCTCACGAGCTAGCAGATAGAGATATAGATATAGATATAGCTACTCGGGCCGGGTCGCTCCACTATCCGCTATGTCCCACTACCCCCGGCCTGGCCGCGCCTCAAATTGTATTGTCATTTCCTTCGCTATTCCTGAAGACTGGCTGCCATTGCGCATGCAATATGGCAGTGTCGCATTGTACCGTCGTTTACCAATTCCTGCGCGTCTGCTCCATAACGCACAATGCCCATTTGTGTGCAACATCCTGGCACCCGCTCAAAGCCCAAGGACTGACGATATTCCAACAAAAGATTTGGCTTACACCCATACCCACTATGAAATTCCAAGTAAATATACCAGTATGGCGCCGTAGTTGGCGATGAACGAGCGAGCGCGACATAAATGTATGGTGAATTTCAACCCGATCGGGCAAGTAGTTACTGAGATACAAAAAAGAGGTGCGCACGTGCAGAGGCACCCCACCCATGACTTGTGGGTAGGCGGCGGCGGCGGAGGGGGTCCTTAACCACACACCAAATTTGAACACAATCGACACAGCCGTTCCTGAGATATAGAATAGGGGTGTGCACGTGCGCACGTGCAGAGGCACCCCATCCCTGACTTGTGGGGAACTGGCGGTTGAGAGGTCCCTAACCACACACCAAATTAGAACGCAATCGGTTCAGCCGTTCCTGAGATATACAATAGGGATGTGCACGTGCGCACGTGCAGAGGCACCCCACCCCTGACTTGTGGAAATTGGCGGCTGAGGAGTCCCTAACCACACACCAAATTTGCACACAATCGGCTCAGCCGTTGCAGAGTTTTTGCGAGAAAACACTTTTCAACACCCCTCACGAAGCAGGCGCCACGCTCAGTGGTGGTCACCCACATGAGTCGGTATTAGTCTCAAACAGGGTAGGTTGGATGTGGATGCTCAGCAAAGAAGTCAGC
Source organism: Chirona hameri (assembly GCA_036785665.1). Lineage (NCBI taxonomy): Eukaryota > Metazoa > Arthropoda > Thecostraca > Balanomorpha > Balanidae > Chirona > Chirona hameri. The sequence goes on along the minus strand of JAXIVJ010014221.1, from coordinate 2,708 downwards.
TTGTCAATCGAACGTGTGGTTGCAGAGATATGAGCTTCTCAAAAGCGTCGCCAAGGGTCGGATCGGGTCGGGCCGGGCTGGGCCGGGCCGCTCATATTCAGATTTTTCCCATATACCACGGAAAGACGAGTGAGCGCTTCGCGCTCGCTCGTAATAATAGTTGTTTTTCAATTTGGTAAGGGACCACCATGAGGAGGAGTGGAATGTGATTATACAAAAGCATTAAGTGAATTGTGTTTGGTTTCTTTCAACTCCAGCTCATTTGAAAAGCCTGGCTTTCTGTGAAGCATTTTTTACATTTTCACAAGTCACATTTTCTATAAATACCAGTAAGGCGCCGTAGTTGGCGATGAACGAGCGAGCGCGAAATAAATGTATGGTGAATTTCAACCCGATCGGGCAAGTAGTTCCTGAGCTACAAAAAAGGTGCGCACGTGCGCACGTGCAGAGGCACCCCAGTCATGACTTGTGGGTAGGCGGCGGCGGAGGGGTCCCTAACCACACACCACATTTTAACACAATCGGCTCAGCCGTTCCTGAGATATATACTAGGGGTGTGCACGTGCGCACGTGCAGAGGCACCCCATCCCTGACTTGTGGGGAACTGGCGGTTGAGAGATCCTAACCACACACCAAATTTTAACACAATCGGCTCAGCCATTCCTGAGACATAGAATAGGGGTGAGCACGTGCGCACGTGCAGAGGCACTCCACCCCTGACTTGTGGAAAGGCAACGGCTGAGAAGTCCCTAACCATACACCAAATTAGAACGCAATTGGTTCAGCTGTTCCTTATATATCAATAGGGGTGTGCACGTGCGCACGTGCAGAGGCACCCTACCCCTGACTTGTGGACAATTGGCGGCTGAGGGGTCCCTAACCAAACACCAAATTTGCACACAATCGGCTCAGCCGTTGCAGAGTTTTTGCGAGAAAACACTGTTCAATCCCCTCACGCGGCACGCGCCACTCGCAGTGGTAGTCACCCACATGAGTCGGCACCGGTCTCAAACAGGGTAGGTTGGATGGGGCTGCTCAGCAAAGAAGTCAGCTTGTCAATCGGACGTGTGGTTGCAGAGATATGAGCTTCTCAAAAGCGTCGCCACGGGTCGGGTCGGGTCGGGTCGGGCCGGGCCGCTCATATTCAGATTTTTCCCATATACCACGGAAAGACGAGCGAGCGCTTCGCGCTCGCTCGTAATCAACTTTTTGATGCAACATCATAACTGCAGATAAATGTATAAAACTCATTAAAGCAAACAAAGTTGAAGTAAAATTATTATTACCTGAGGATACCTGGTTTAAATGAATAGTTTAAGGGGAAATGCTAATATATGTTATGACTTATGAAGAATGAAACAGCATGCTTGACAATTGACATGCAGTTGTGTTAGGTAGTGGGTGACGGGTGTCATCATGCAGCCAATATATCATATGTTAAATAATTCCTGATTCCTGAATCCTGACCAATGTCAAGGACGGAGAAATTAGGGGAGTCATATGCCCCTCCAACTTTGGTCAGATAAAATTGATTTTTTCCAATGTTTGTATTTATGCAATATGTATTATGCTGCAAATGAATATGAAATGATTCAGGTCACATTTTTCCATCTTGTTTTGCTTGCAGCCACTACTTTGTTTTGTAAATATATTTGGTTCCTTTTTTTCACAATTATACTGTCTTTCTGGAAACTGTACATGTGTGTTTTATGATGTTAAACAAAGCTATTTTTGCCAGTGTGTTATCTACATAAATTAGTATAAAAGTTGCAAATCGGTCAAATTTTGGATATTTTTGGCTTCAACCCACATCGGTTGGTATTTGGTCAACCAAAATGCCTCCCATTCGGTAGCGGTTGGTATCGGTCAGGATTTTTTTGGTGAAAATTACATCACTAGTGAGCATACACGGCGAGCGCTAGGGCCAATGTCTGCAGCGGGAACATCAGTAAGCTTCAGTTGGCGATTTTGCCGCCAGGGTGCAGGTCCAGTCTTGTGCCGAATGGCCGCCGGCCGCCGCTGCCAACAGGGATACTCAGCAGGGGCGTAGCTTCTCCAGACAAGTTGGGGGGGGGGGGCTGTGCTGGAAAAAATCGCTTAACCCGCGAGTTACTGGGGTATATTCCATAACGCGACTTACTGGGGGGGGGGGGGGGGTATTTTTTCCTCCCCTCGAATCTCCGTAACTACTGGACCGATTGTAAAAAATCAAACGGCATTCGATAGCCCTGGGAAATTTATCGAAGGAAACATAATATTGTCGATCTCGGGGTCACCGATGACGTCACAGGTCAGGTCAAGTACACATTTTTTGACCGTGTCAAAAGGTCTCGATGGATGGAATTGTCGTGCGAAATTGCGATATTAAACGCATAAGAAGTCGATAAATCGGTATGATTCGTGTGTCTAACACTTCTAAGTACCATTCTAAGCTGTTTATGACCTTGGGTCAGGTCAAGGTCATCCGAGGTCACGAGGTCAAACTGCATATTACGGTCATTAGGCGTTGTAACACATGTTTATGGGTTTGTTTTTCGTCTAGAACGCGAAAAATTACCGTAGAACATGGTTTGTTCTATATAAATAGAAGTAAAAAGCAAAAACGGAAATGCATTTTTTATGCATAGTAATGCTGTGAGAGGAAGTCGATTTTTGTCATTTAAAGGTCATAAGTCAGTCATTTGTGAAGATATCGACTTCAAATTTGG